>PVJI01000776.1:0-226171 GCA_004026765.1 Micronycteris hirsuta
CAGCCCCCAGCCAGCGCCCAGCCAGCAGGTTATAGGACTGCTTTTGCCCTCAGGCCAGGCTGGAAAGTCACCTGTGGCCTCCAGTGCCAATTTTCCAAAAGCTACTCTTTCTTTGTGCCAGCAAGAGAAGCAAGTGTGTGTGCATGTGGGCGTGCATGTGCGTGTACATGTGTGTGTGTTGTATGTGTGTATGTGAACTGTCTGGCCACAGCCAGTGGTAAAGTCTTATTCTACCTAAAAAATCCCCAGGGGACAGCAGTGTGACAGGTGGCCCATACCTGGCCCGCCCCTCCGTTCCCCACCACATCCTAAGCTATGAGTAGACCAAGGCTGGGCCTCTCCTCCGCAGCCTCCCTGGTCCCCAGCTCGAATGCTGAGCTGCTTCTGCTCCCTGTGGCTCCAGGAGGGGGAGGGGCTGTGCCCCCGCAGCAGGCCCCTGAGCAGGGCCTGAGCAAGTGAGGACCAGGGACTGTAGCTCCCAGTCTCTAGTCCCCTGGTCCCATTTCCTCCTGTGCCTTCTCCGCTCTGAGGTCGCTGGCTCGGGTGCCCTCCAGCCTCCCAGCAAACCCGGCTCTTCTCTCCGCTGTGGTCTGTGCACCCGCCACTGGCTTGCGAGGGTCTCAATGGCCCTGCACTCCCTCTGGCCACAGAGCTTTTCACATGCTTTTCTTTCTGCCTCAACTGCCTTCCTCTCCACAGATTCCATCCATTCTCCCATTCTTTTTTTATATTATACATATATTTTTTAATTTTTATTTATTAGAGAGAGAAACATTGATTTGTTTTCCACTTATTTATACATTCATTGGTTGCTTCTTGTATGTGCCCTGACTGGGTATGGAACCTGCATCCTTGGTGTATCTGGACGATGCTCTAACCATCTGAGCACTCGGCCAGCCCCCCCTGCTCCCACCTTATTCTTCGTATCTAATTACAAATGTCACTTCGTCTGGAAAGCTTCCCTGGACCCCTCCCAAGGCTGAATAATTTATGTTCCTCATTTCATGTTCCGATAGCTCTTGCGCTGCTTCGGAGCCCCTATCCAAATTTGTCCACATCCGCTCACTTGTTTAGGGCCCCTCCCTCGGAGCCCGTCTCCCTCTGGAGCGTCAGCGTCAGCGTCAGCACCGTTGAGCGCCCACATCAAGCTCCGTGCCTCGAGCTCATTCGGTCCACCGGTGAAGGAGTCAGTGAACTCCTGTGGTGGGTGTTACCACCCCTGCTCTTCAGCTTGGAGATTGAAGCACAAGGAGAGGAGTTGTGCTCCCTTAAAGGGCAACAGGGAAGACGGCGGAGGTCCCGCTGCTGTTCCTGCACCAGTCTGTGAGGCCTGGATGTCCCCAAGCCTCTCCTGTCCTTTGTGATGGGTTATTGGGTCTTTTGCTCAGGAAGACTGCGCAGCAAGCGTTCTGGCCGGCCCGCGGCTGACCAAGAGTCCATGCACACGTCTGCAAGCTCGGCAGAGCAGAGCACGCTGGGACTCCTGTGGGACACGCTCTCCCTTCCATGCCTTCTTCCTAACTTCCCGGTGTGTGTCAGGGTGGTACAGGCCCCACCTCCCCCAGGAAGCCCGCAGGGCCTGCTCTCTCCTTCACCTGAGCAGGTAGGAGATTCCCTAAGGGAATGAGGGAAGCAGAAAGAAAGGTAGGGACCAGTTTATCTAACCCCTCATTTGCTACATGGATTTACAGAGAGGGGAGGTGACGTGCCGTAGCCACACAACTGACTACCTGCTGGTTTGGAAAAACGATGCAATTTTTAAAAATTTGTGTTTTTTAATTTGAGTTGGCTTGTTTTATTATCTCGAGAATGAGGGGAAATGAACCACCTCAGGAAATGTGGTAATAGACATAAAACACCTTTTTAAAAGGATGCTTTCGGGCCTGAGGATGCAACCTGAAATGGGTGCAGAGATGGATGTACACAGACGCTCATCACCGCCTTGTTTGTGAGGGTGAAAAACTGGAAATAGCTTAAAGGTCCAGCACAGAGATTGGCTAAATAAATTATGTGCATCCACGCAATGGAATACCATACAGCCATCAAAAACGATGGCCGGTAAAACGTTATTTAAGGACATGGGTAGATGTTCACCAGACATTGTGAAGTAAAAGGAAAGCAGGTTGCAAAACAGCATGCTCCACATGCGTCTGACTTTGCTAAAACAATTATTAGAAAAGAAAGCCCTGGGTCCCTGAGGTTATTTATTACACCGTTTCACTGTCTCCAAGCCACCAGCCTTGTTAATTCCGATTTCAGTGTGGCTCTGCAGAAAGCACAGGGATTTAATGTCCGAAGGCATGATTCTGAGTCTAGTGGGTGCTATTTACTCATGAGCAACCGTGGAGCTGTGGGCCTCACTTTTCATGTGGAAAATGGGGATAGGAGTCCTCCGTTGGACTGATGTGGGAAGAATTTCAAAGACAGTGGTGCCTGTGGGAAAGGCCTTCATAGACTGTGTAGGGCTGTACAGAGATGGAGAATTATGGGTGTGTTATTCTCTACTGGAACCGAGGACTCCGCGAGGGCCGCAGGAGGTAAGTGCCATTCCTCCCTGCCACTGTGCCGCACATACCAGTGTGCAGAGGCCTGCCCTTCCAGCCCTTCTGAGCCCCTCTCTTCCTGGCCCAGGCTGGGCTCAGCATCACCTTTGGAAAGAGGGGGTATGGCTGTGGGTGATGCTGACTGCCAGGGGTTGTCTGGGGTGTCCCCAGCACCTGCATGTTCCCAGGCCCTGCAGGACCCGAGGCGTGGCCATCGTCTGGTGCAGAGAGCAGACCAGGAGTGGCCCAAGGCCAGGGCCCAGGCAGGAGACCACAGCCCTCAGCACCCAGGACTGCTTTAGTGCCCTCTGCCCCGTGGGCCGAAAACAATGGGTTGGTGCTAGGCCGGAGGGGCACCTGCCTGTAGACGTGTGGGCCCGTGGGCTAGGCCAGGCTGGGCCGCCCTGTTCTGCCTACTGCAGTGCAGGGCGCCAGCCACGGTTCCCCTCTGCATCAGAGAGAGGATGTGACCTGCCTGGCCAAGACAGGACCAGACCCCAGGCCTGGCTCTCCCTGCTGGAGGCATTCAGACTTCCTTTCTGGCATTCATTCTCTCCCTACGTGCAGCTTACGTGCTTTCCTCTGCTGGCACCAGACTAGAGGCTAGAACTGTGAGTTCTTCTTTTTTTTTTTTTTTTAACGGGAAATGGACAGGTCGGATCTCGCAGGCACAGGGGAAGAAAACAATAAGGGGTCTCCTACAGTAAAGAGGTGCAGGAGAACGTGCTGCCGGGTCCTGCGCAGAGACCCTTTTCCTGCAGGCCTATCGACTCCCAACTGCTGTCCTGTGCCCAGCGCTGAAAACTCCAGAGCCCGCGGCTGGCAGCTGGAGCCGGAGCAGCCACTGAGAGAGCTGGGAGGGCACCAGCCCCTCCTCCTCCCAGTGCCTCTTTCAGCGGCATCCCTGTAGGGGACAGAAGCCTGGCCCCTGCCTCAGGCAGGGCACGAGCCTCCCAGTCAAGCCAGGCCAGACCTTTCCTGAAACCCCACCCTTCCCTCCCTAGCCTGTCCCACCCCCTCCACCCTGAGGGTTTTCCTGGAGAGCCACCCCGTCCAGAATCTTGTGCCCCTGAATCCCTGCCTCAGGCTCTGTTTGGCAGGAAGCTGACAGGAGAAAGGAGCCCGGGACATGCCACATCTAAATATAACTAAATATAGCAGTGTAAACAATACCTGTGGAGGCTCTGCACTTAAATAGAATAGCTCCAAGCATATTGTTTGTGGAGAGAGAAAATAACTTGAGTGTAGCAGAAAGCCTAGTGAAGATTGGATTGAAAGCAAAACCTGGTAATTCCCTGGTTGAATGAGCCTGGCCAGAGCTAACGGACCCTCTCGGCAGACGCTCACAGACTGGGTCTGCAGGCGTGTGTGCCGCACACAGATAACACCAACCAGAACCTGGCATGGTGGGTCCAGTGGCACCTACTGGACTCCAGCCTGTGGGACAGGGAGGGCTGGCTGAGCCTGTGCCCAGCCCTTGGGGGCCCCTTGCCCGCTTGGCAACCCAGGGGCTCCTTCTAGATCTTGCTCTTAGAACCCACCAGGAATCCTCTGGTGACAGGGAATTTTGTCTTTCCAATCTTAGCCTCTTCCAGGAAGCCCACAGGGAGTGCTCCCTTCTCTAAGCATCTCCTGCCCTGACTGTCAGCAGGCTCGACATCGTGGCTCAGTTATGAGCAGCTGGGAACAAGGGTGCCTAGAGGACAGGACTTTTTGGATACACCTGTGTGTCCAGGATGGTCACACAGTAGGAAGCTGACACTGGAGAGATACACACCTTCAGGGTGAGAAGGAATTGGATCATTCCCCAAACTGCTATTCATCCTCAGGTCACCCCAGATCAGACATCACCCTGTGAGCATTGGTTCAGCATCTTTGCTCTGAGGGCTGGAAGTCTGTTGGTCTTGTTCTCTGCTCTACCCCAGCGTCCAGCACACAGCCTGTCACATAGAAGTTGCTCAGTAAACACTTATGGAATGAGAGAGTCTCCGGAATAGCGGCCTACACAGAGTTAAAGGGTAGATGCTCCTCCCAGGCAGGTCCCGTGTGCCCCTCACATCTGCGCCAGGACAACAGCCTTCAGTGGAAGGAGTCCTGCAGAGGGAGCCCGCCCCCAGCATAGCTAGGATCCCGGGGTGGCACGGGACAGAGGCTCCCTTACGCTGCCCTGAGCAAGGAGGCTTATTGGAGAATATCCGTGGCCATGAGGGAGGCCAGGATTCCACTCGAATAAGACAGTAATGGCAGCTATCACTCTCGGTGATCACTTACCGTGCACCGGCACCAGGCTAAACATTTTTACACGTTATTTTACGTTTGCAAAGAGGAAGCATGGTTAATGCTCATGTCCATCCCCTTCCCAGTAGTCTCATTCGGGGTGCGAACCCATCCCTGTTGTATCAAGTCTTGGGGGAGGGGCAGTTCCAGGCACTGACTGTCAGACGCGAGAGGATAACTCTGTCCCCTTCCCACCCTACGTAGGGATTGAGTCCAGATGCAAGCCGGTCCCCGCTGTGGATCCCAGTGGGCGAAGCTGGAAGGAGTGAGGAGAGGCAATGTCATCCCAGGAGAGGCAGGAGCCGCCTTGAGTTGGGGTTCGAGCAGGAAGCAGATGGCACACTCCTGGGGCTCTCTGAGGAGAGCTTAGCGGGCGCAGTTTGTCCGTGTACGAGCAGGGCTGAGGCTGCCACCGTGCGAGCTGGTGCCACCGCAGCCTGTGGAGCGGAGGTCTGGCACCTGCAGGGAGAAGCACCTGTAGGAGCAGCTGCCTGATGGCAGTCACGACCGTGGTAGAGGGGCCGGCCCCAGGAGCGCAGACCCTCTCTCACACTCCGTCCACCTGCTGACCTCCTGGGAGATGTGTGGACACTATCCAGCCCGAGGCCGTCACTGTTTGTGTCCCTGTTCCTTGTGTCCCTTGGAAAACTGTTCCCCAGCCTGGCCTCTGGCCTCCTGTTGATGCCCTAGGTCCCCACATAGCATTCTGGGAATCCCGTTCTGCTGAAGTTGCCTCCTGTCTGTTCTGTCGTTTCTGTGGGAGGGAAGACACTTTCCTCTGCCCTCAAGGTGTTTGCCGGGTCTGATAATCAAATAGACATGAGACAGATTAGCAAGAGGAAATGACCAAATTTAATTACATGCCTATATGTGGGAATGTCACATACATGATAGAGTTAGAGACCCAACATACTTGAGAGATTGAAGGGCAGAAAGGGAAAATGAGGGGGATATATATATATATATATATATATATATATATATATATATATAAATGACATTCTGAGCTAAGGGCCGCCTTCAGGGAGGAGGAAGGCCATGGCAGGGTGGTAAGAAGAGCGATGCCAGTGATCAGCAGTTTGCCCTGCCCTACTGCGGATGGGTCAGAAAGGGTTGTGTCTAATGATTTTTTATTATTGGTAAGGCCCCTAATTCAAGTTCTTCTAGATAGTTAAGTGGGGGGCAGAAATTTATCTTGACCCCACAGGGTCCTGGTTGCCTTTAGCTGAAAACACCACACATACCACTAAGACAATCTTGGGGTGACTCATTTTGAACCCCATACTTAAAACCGCACACACAAAAGGCATAACGCTGATATGATTCCTTTTGAACAGACAAGGAAACCGAGGCTGCCGGGAGTGACCTGCAGCGGGCGGGGCAGGGACCCCTGCTGGGCTCAGCTGCGAGGCAACCGCAGGCCAAAGGCCTCACCCCGATCCGGCTGCTGGGGGCTCGGCCGCTGGGGGCCGGGCCGTGGAGGGCCTGGGTTTGCTCCGCGCTCCCTCTGCAGCAGTCTGAGGGTGGTGACTTGGCTTTTCTCCGTGTGACTGACCACTTTTTGTCCTGTTACAAACTGACTGTTGGGTCAAACTGTGACTCCGTGGCTGGGGAACAGAATTAGGTGGTTTGAAATACGCCGTCCATGCTCATGGAACAGGAACGGGTCGGAGCTGCGTGGTCTGGGGCAGGCGACCCGGCAGCTCGCACTGAATGAACGAAGGCTGAAGTCCCCGTGAGGGGGAGGCGGAGACAGGCCGCGGCCGGGAGGAGGTGCGTGAGGCCCCAGGCCTGCGATCGATCGGAGGGCAGGAACGCTCCTCTCAGGCTTGCCTGTCTCACCTCTAGGCGCAGACAGGCCTGCAAACTGTGCCCCCCTCACAGCGGCACCCCCCACCTCACACAGCCTCCCAGTCTCCCCATCTGGCACCCATGCCCCCATCAATCACTGCGAAAAGTCCCTGGCTTTCTTGCATTAAGCAATGGGCTCTTTGTGGGAAATTATCTAAAGTTATAATCCAATTACACAATAATTACATTGGGATGGCTCTGTAACTACAGCATTAATTAACTTTGATGGATCCCATAAATTATGCGGGAGACTGATGGCGGGGTGAGGGTGGGTGCTGTCCTGAGGGGTGGGAAGGTGAGCTGAGAAGCCCCTGCAGCCCTGGAGTCAGGAGGCCCCTGGTGGATGATGGCAGAGGGGAAAGCGTCTAGCCCACGCCACTGCCCATAAAGCATAGTCTCAGGACTGGGTCATATTCAAGGTCAACCACCCCAGACTTGCTCCCTCTATGCTGTGTTTGAACCCTCACACTGGGATTTGAATAGCTCAAGTAGGCAAAAGCCACTACCTCTAGGCAGCGAACACCACATGGCGTAGGGATGAGCATGGACTTGGGACTTTGGCCAAGGCTCTTGGCTTCCCTGAGCTTCAGCCTTCCATCTGGAAAGGGTCAGGGCATCTGCCTCACACACTGCCGTGAAGCAGAGATGTAATGCGGATGTACAGACCGGCCTGGTGCTGGCCAGTAGGGATACCATGTGTGCTTCTGGTATGAGGTATTAGTTTTATATTAAAATTAATTTTATAGTGTTAGTTTTATATTAAATATTTTCTAGTGGCTGTATTAAACAAGTAAAAAGAAAAAATTAACTTTAATAATGTTTTATTATATTTAGTATATCCAAAATGTTTCCAAATATAATCAATATAAAGAATTAATAATCCATTTCGCGTGCTTTGAAAGCACCGAGTCATTGAAATCCGGTGTGTAATTCACATGCACCAAGCGCACGCCCGCACGTGCTCCGCCGCCCCGCGGAGGTGGCGGCTGCAGCACCGGGCAGCAGAGATGTGCGCGAGCTCGGCCAACGGTCGACACTCAGCCTGTGTCCCTCCTCTTCCCTGGGACGGTGACTGGAGTGTCTGCCAAAGCCTGCAGTGCCTGTCCTCCCTCCTCCTCTCTGTGACACACTTTCATATTGGAGGGGGGAGGCGGTGTCACCCGCGTCTCCTGGAGTCTCAGAATCTTGTTGACTGAGGACATCCACGCCGTCAAGTCCTGTCTTCCAGCTTTCCAACTCATCTGCATCCGACCGTTTCTCACCACTGCCACCTCCACCTCCAGGATCCAGGCCACCACTGACTGCCCTGGGTCCTGGGACAGCCTCCAACCACTCCTGCTCCTGCCGCCCGTCGTCCGCCCAGTATAAATAAGAGCATCAGTCGGTGGCATCGTGGACTCGTCTCTCCGTTTAGGTTGCCTGAGAGCAGAGGGTGTGACGGGGCTTGGGAGCAGGGAGTTGATCGGGAGGCGATCCCAGGGAGCGTCACTGGAATCTCGGACAGAAGGGGAGGAGGAAGAGCGTTGTGAGGATGGTACCGATGGGTCAGCTGTGAGCCACAGGGCTCCATTCTGCTGGGTCTCCCAAGACACGCGCGGAACGCCAGTGAGAATTGTCCCCTGAAAGGATGGGACCCTGGTGCATTTGTCTGCTGCTTCTGTGCTCTGTGGCGGAGGGTGGCTCTGCAGGAGTTAACTCTCCTGCTCTTCTGGACTCAGCTCCTGTGAGGATCCAGGGGAGTCCCCTAGTGTGAGGGGGTGGGGTGCAGAGGGGTGAGCCCTGTGCTTGAGGGAGGTCCTGTCACTGGGGGGCGGGAGCCTTGTCATCAGGGGACCCATCGGGTGGGCCAGGGGCTGTGAGGGCCCTGGGGGCAGTGGGAGTGTCTGCCGCACCTTTTCTAAATGTTTCAGAGGCTTTCGGCTGTACTTAAGATACGACTCAGCCTTCTTCAGGAGGCCTTGGAGGCTCTACCCGATCTGGCCCCAAACGACCTTCTCTACCTCCCCCTCACCACTCTCCCCACACCCCCTACTCTCTGGCCTTGCTGATCTTCTGTCAGCTTCTAGAAAATTCCAAGCTCTTTCCTCTCTTAAGAATGTGCACTTACCATTCCTTCTGATGGGAGTGCTTCGCCCAGACTTGTATCTGGCCCCTTGTCCCCCTTCAGACCTCCCTCACGGGTCACCTCCCCAGACAGGCCTTCCTGCCCTTCCTGCTTGACGCCGCCGTCCTGCCGCTCGCCTTCACGTCGTTCTCCTTCCACTTCTTCGTAGCTCTTAATATGTCCTGGAGTTGTCGTACTATACTTAGAAAAATACACAGCCATCACTAGGCTCTAAACCCTATGAGAGCACGACCCTCGTTCCCCTTGTAGGGGGGCCCTCCCAGCCCCCGGAACAGCGCCTGGCACCCACATGCTGCTCGGAAATGTGTGCCGACTGAGTGGCCTGAGTCGGGGCTTCCCACCTACCCTGGGCACTCCGCCATGGGCGACTTCCGGGCAGTCTGGCTGCCTCCCAGGCAGCGGGAGAGCCTGAGAGGAGGGCAGGTCTGTCCCCTCCCTGCTCTGGGCACCCTGCCTCCATTAATGCATCCTGAGGTCCTGCTGCACTTTCAGGCCACCCATTATGCTGAGGACTGACAGTGACTGAGGGCGGCTCTTGTTGCCTCCTCGTCTAGGCCTGGCAGTGGGTTCTCAGAGGGTGAGAGAAATGAACAGAGCGCAGGAGGTACAGAGAGGAGAGGCCACAGACTGGGTGGGTGGGTAAAGGGGGACAGGGGACAGTTCCTGAGAACCAAGCTGTGAGCGGGCCAGGAGTTCTGGGGCCCTTGGAGAGGGGCGCGGAGGGTGCTGGAGCCAGCTGCCCTGGGGACGGCGGAGGCCCCCCTCTTCCACCTCTGCTCCCCTGCCGTGAGAACAGCCTCTGTCTTCCCTCCATGGCCCACTTAGGGCTGAGTCTGGCATCCCTCTGACTTCCCCCAAAGAGCCCCTCCTCTGAGGGCATCAGTGGGCTACATGGACTCCCCTGGAGATGTCATGGGGGTGACAGCAGTCACTCAGCAGACTCATCAGCGTGACTACGAAGAGACAGTGTGGGTTGGAATGTGCCGCAGCTGGCTCTCTCCTTCCCAGCACGTGGCGGGTAAACTTGCACGGCTACGTTGAAAAACTGTTTTGTGGTGTCTACTAATGCTGAGCACAGGCAGGCCCTGATCCAGCCATTCTGCTCCTGGGCACGCACACAGTAGAAATGAGGAGAGGACATTCAGAGCAGCATCACTATACACAGTTTCAAAAATGAAAACTGCCCAAATGTCCTTCCAGATAGACTAGGGAACTGAAGGGCGGACTGCCCACCAGTGGGAGGCTCTACCGCAGGGAGGAGAAAGAGCCGTGGCCAGGGGTGGCCACCTGGCACAGCCCTCAGACACATGCGTGCACCTGCCTTTCCTCTGCGGTGAGGTGTGTAAACAGGCAACGCCAGTGTGCTGCCAGGGGTCAGGACAGGGGTTCCTCGGGGCAGGGCGCTCAGGGGGAGGGCGGAGGGGCTTCTGGGCCCGGTGGTTTGGATGTTGAGCTGCAGCCTCCCCCACAGTCCCCTCACTGGGTGAAGCTCTGTCAGACCGTGACCCTACGATTGTCCGCTTTCTCATTGTACGTTGCACGTCAATAGAAATGTCACCCTGAGGCCCCTCCTCTGTGTTGGCACCACTGGGTCCCATGGCGTATTTTTGTCCCCTCCTTCTCTGCCCAGGGCTAGCCCCCTAAGCTTCCTCATCACTAGCCTGACCCCACCACTCCCCCAGGGCCCCCTAAATATCTTGCTTCTGCTGCAACACCAGGGGCAATGCACCGGAGGCACTGTGGGCGGGACCCAGGCCCGGTGGGGAGGCAGTTCAGGGACTACAATTTGTGACACTAACCTGTTCCTCGGGGTCTCATTCGTCACCCGCAGGGCAGACCAACATGTTTTTCCCAAGTAAATCCAGTGCTACTCCCAAGAAGGACTCCCAGGGGCCTGCCGAGAGAGTAAACGCGTCTTTCGCATTCTCTCATTTTGCAGAAGACAGATGGAGGCCCAGGGCAGGGGAGGCCTCAGCACTGGCAGTAATGGGGCCAGAGCCAGGGACTCCCCCCGCCCCCACTCAGTGCTGCCTTCTCTCTGGGGCGGGGCGGAGGCAGGATGGTGGGATGCGGCTGCTGCTGCATCCCGGGCTTTGCATACAAGGCAGGAAGCACCCAGCACCCCCACCCGAGCTCATTTGTTTGAGGAGCTGCCCCTGCAGACGCTCGCAGTGGCGATCTCAAACCAGACTGTGTGGCACAAGGGCCAAGCTCGGGGCACCCCAGGTGCCTGGCCCATTAATTCAGGCCTCTGAATGCTGGGCAGCGTCCAAACAACAGGTAGATCTCACAGCTTATGTTCCGCAGGCTCCTTCCTCCCAGCCCCATGGCAGCAGGCGGTCCCCTGGGCCTCACGGGCCCAGGGCTGGAAAGGAGTCAGGAGGGGAAGTGAAGTCAGGCAGCGCTCGTGGCAGCCCTGGGATTAAAATGGGACCTCCTCCTTCTGAGCTTCCTCATCCCTGACTGCTACACTTTCTGAGCCCTCAGCAGTGGTGAGCTGCTAAATACTTAACAGCCCGCTCTCCAAATAAAAAGGAAAAAGAAAAAGAAGAAAAAAAGCCCTGCTTTGTAGTATTTCCCCATTTCCATGGTGTAAATAGCTCGGCGTGGCCCATTCCAGCTACCAATCAAAGATCAATTGGCTCAAATCTGTGGAAACTGAACAGTCAGCTGGAGCCGATTCCAGTAGGAGGTCCTGGTGAGGAGAACTGGACTTGCAGGCTGGGAGGTCTTGGGTTTGTCCGCAAGACGTTGAAAATCACACCGCTGTTGCAAGGTGATTGAGGCTCTTTTTTAAAAAAATATTTTATTTATTTTATTTTTTAGAGAGGGGAAGGGAGAGAGGACAAGAGAGAGAGAAACATCAATGTGTGGTTGCCTCTCACGTGGCCCCCACTGGGGACCTGGCCTGCAACCCAGGCATGCGCCCTGACTGGGAATCGAACCTGCGACCCTTTGGCTCACAGCCCGCGCTCAATCCACTGAGCTACACCAGCCAGGGCGTGATTGAGACTCTTGCGGGCCCAGGGCACATGGCCGGTGCTTTGCTTCCGCGTTCTGGCCGATTTCGTCTGAAGTAGGAAAGAGTAGCCAGTAGGGCTGAACTGAAAAAGCATGGAATATTCTTGTTAAGGAAACGTGCCGGCAGAATCAGAACCAAAGGGACCCTAGTGATCGTCATATTAAAAGCCCCTTTTGATACTGAATTTAAGACAGTGAGCTTTTAGGGGATGGAATGCATCACATTGACAAACGCAAAGTGCTTTCGTGTCGACTATCCTGTTGGATCCCCAGTGAGGCACTAACGCGTGACTGTCCCCACTTCACGGTGACACAGGGAGGCCGTGTGCTTCCGCATCAGCAGCGGAACAGCTTCGAGCCAGGCGGGGGAGCATTTGTTATGCCCACAACACGGGGGAACTGGGTCCTTCTCAGACATTCTGCAGGTGAGGTGAGCTAATCTGCTCAAGGTCACACAGCTGCAAGCAGGACAGCGCTCTACTGTGGGCTTCACAGAGGAGCAGGGACCTCCGGGTCATCGGGTCATTCGGGGTAGGCTGTGTGTGTCCCTGGATCTCAAGCCTCATCAGCAGTCACTTAGAAGGGGTGTGGGCACTCTGCCCTGAGCAGCATTCAGCAATTGGGAGCCTTTCCTAAGAAGCAGTCCTGAAAGGGGCTGGAGTGCCTACGGTGAGGCTGGCGGCAGCGGGTGCGGTGGGTGTGGGGAGGGGAGGCAGACTCCGCCAGCTCATCCTTCTCCCTCTGCATTGAGAGGCTTCACCCACGGACTCTGGCATCCAAACAGGAAAGCTTTGATTTGGGAATGCTTGCTGGGTAGGCAGAGATTAGAGCAGGAAAGGGTGGGGAGAGGCTGCGGGTGCCTTTCCTGTCCTCTCTCTCAGACCCCATAGATTCTTCACTACGTCAGCCTGGCCACCTGGTTTGCAGTGGGGGAAGCCACCCCAGGAAGCAGCCTCTCCGAAGCCACGTTTGCTTCCTGCTTTGTGCTGGGTGGAGGGGAGGGGGCGTCCTTACTCTGGCCAGGAGCGGAATGCCTCTGTCAGGGCACGCTGCACTCCACCCCCACCTTTTGGAACCCGGTTCTTGTCCTGGAGGACCACATCAGCCAGGAGCCCCCAGCGTCTTGCCAGGGAAGTCTTTCCAGATCCCCTGCCCTGAAGAAGAATAAAGCCCCTCCTTCTCTGAGCTCTCAAAGCCTTGGTTGTGCCTCATTACTGGTCTGGAGTTTGCACCTTCCTCTCTGTTCTGCTGCAGCACAAACCCCTTTGCAGGCAGCCCCTCCATCTTGTTTAATTCTCTCCCCTCCGAAAGCCCTGTGCAGAGGAGGTGCTCGGCAAATATGCAGGAGGCAGAAGGGTAGAGCAAGCCTAGGACTGGACGGGGTGCAGACCTCTTTTTCCCCACCTGTAATACGTAAGTGATTTATTCAGCACTTACTATATGCCACACGTGGTCTTAAGACATGCCCTTCATTGACTCAATGAACCCTCCCAGGGACCTCAGGTATGTGAGGCAGTAGGTGCTATTTTTTCTCCATTTGTCAGACGGGGAAATGGAGGCCCAAGCTTGGGGAAGAAGCTGGTGTAAGGATGTAGGATGTGGAGTCGATGGTTCGCAGGTACAGTCTGTCTCTGTGCCTCGGTTTCCCCAGGAGTCACAGGGGACTACTAGTAATTTGTTTCCCACTCCCAGAGGAAGTCCGGCCCCTCTCAGGGTTCTGAGAGGATCAAAGGGGATGACGGATGTGGATGCTTTCTGTACATCACCGCCTGTTGTACAAATGTCAGGCACTAATACATGTTGCCTCAAATGCCTTCTCCCGCAGCCCCTCTGCACTTCAGATGTCATGGTTCTTCCGAAAACCAATCCCCTGGGATCACAACAGGCCTGTCCTAATCCCCTGCCATCTCAGAGGCAATTTGATGTCCACAAAGGGCTTCTGTGGGGAATTTGACGGCCTGATTAAAAAGGAAGTTGAGGGGCCAAGGCCCAGACTTGAGCAAGTTTGTCCAAGAGGGATTTTTCCCCCTTTTTATCTTGGAAAAATACTTAAAAACTACCAAGTACTGAAAAGATTAGAAAATGTGGATTAAAAATATCCTAGAGTCCCCCTGCCCAGAGAGAGCTGAGCCGACCTCCAAGTGCAGGCCTGGCTGTTACGAGGTGAGGCAGGGCCGGGCACGCCGGACGTCCCAGGTCACAGTCCCCCCGCCCTCACCCCACACGAGTTCCTGACCAGGAAAGTGTGTCTGAGAAATAGCTGTGGATATGACCCCAAGGGCTGCTCCATTTATAAATGTGTCAATAGGTGCAGGCTCTGGTAAGAGGTGGGACGAAGACCTGGGCTGGGCGAGTTTGAGGGGCTTTCTGCTCCTTCCCCCCAAGTCTGAGACGGCCGCCGTCGGCAGGCGTGGAGGAAGTGGGACAGAGGAGGGCTCAACAGACACAGGGGCTTTTCAGGGCAGTGAACTTGCCCCCTAGTGAAGGTGCCCCCTTCCCTCCATATCCTTGGACCTAATGGCATGGACCACTAATAGCAGAAATTCCTCTTCCTTTTTTTTTCTTTGGCAAAGAAGATATTTTTACATCATTTTGTCTTTTAAATTTTAATTGATTTTATATTTAATGGTTAATTCATGCACATGATAAATAATTCAAGCAATACAAAACAGAATTGAGTGGAAAATAAATTTCCCACCCATCCCTGTCGCCCCCCCATTCTCCTCCCAAAGGGCCCAGCATTTTTAACAGTTTCTTGAGTTTTTCTAAAGATGACCTAAAGATGTGAACATGCATAGATGTATATATACATCATTTTTCATGGCTCATAGTATTCTGGAATGGGAGGCATCATGATTTATTTGACTAATTCTTTATTGTCTTAAAAGCAGGCATTTATTAGCAACCCCTGCCCAGCATTTAGAGAGACATCTCTTTGGAAAAATACTTAGGAATAAGATTGCTGGGTTAAAAAGTGCTCACGCTTTAGAGGTTTCCTGATCTTCCTGCTCAGTTGCCCTCTGGAAGGTGAGCCAGCGTTTGTTTGTACCCACAATGTACCGCCACAGGGCTCCTGTTTTGCACTCAAACCAACGCCGAGTTAGAGAGTCTGTGCCTGTTGTTAGGTGGTAGACTGCATCCTATTATTATTTGAATTTGCATTTTTTAGATTATTAAAGAAGATGATGATTTTTTTAAAAAAATGTCCTTCTAGCTGATTGGCCATTTGAATCTCAAAATTTCTAGTTTCCTTTTTTCCCCCACAATGATTTCAAGACTATTAACCTGTAGTCTTTCATAGATGTTGCAAATATTTTTCCCAGTTTGTCATCTGCCTTTTGACTTTTTATAGTGTTTTGGGGAAAGTATAATAAGATTTCCGGGTACACAATGTCTGCAATGAATTGGTATTTTTCCTTTTCTCTGAGTATTAAACAAGAAAAATGACATTGAAAGGCAAGATTTAATGTGAACTTAGGGTATTTCAGCTACAGGGTTTTCCAGACTCTGAAGAGAGTGACTGTGGGCCATTCACAGCTTCTTCCTGGGCTCATTGGGTTGAGGGTGATGAAAACCAGGAGGAGGTGAGGTCAGAGCTCCCAGAGGGGTTCCCCCAAGATCCAGGCCCCTTCCCCCTGACATTTCGACCCCCGAAACGGCCTGTCGTCAGATAGCGCTAAATGAAGAGCATTTCGTCCAGCACCTGGATCATGGTGTGCACCGATACATAGTAGCTCTTGTTCATTCACTTGAAAAATACTTTTTTTTAAATGTATTTTTTTAAGGTCTTATTTATTTACTTTTAGAGAGAGGGGAAGGGAGGGAGAGAGGGAGAGAAACAGCAATGTGCGGTTGCCTCTCACATGGCCCTCACTGGGGACCTGGCCTGCAACCCAGGCATGTGCCCTGACTGGGAATTGAACCGGCGACCCTTTGGTTCCCAGCCCGCGCTCAATCCACTGAGCTACACCAGCCAGGGTGGAAAATACTTTTTGAGTGCCAGGGACGTGTCAGCCACTGCTGCTTAGGATGCTGGTGTGGACGAGACAGACACAGCCCCTGCCCTCTGGTGGGGCTCACACAGCAGAGGGGAGAATTGTTACTGCTGCTCATTGTGGGGGGGCCTGGGTGGGAACGGCTCAATTTGGGAAGGAATTCAGACGTCGCTAAGTTCAATCTCACGGGCCTCATAGGAACACCGAGCCCAGGGACCGAGTGACTTGCAGACGGTGCGGAGCCAGTCAGTTACGCAGGCAGAACCGGAGCTGAGGTCAGTGAAGGCCAGCGTGCCTCCTAGGCACCACTTTTCCACAGGAAAGCAAGTTTGTTGTTATGAATTAAACCACCTGACACCCGCCTGCCTTGGCGGGGAGCGATGCTCAGGTGTCAGCTGGCTGGAGGTGTCAGGTGGAAGGCCCGTTCTGGAGGGGCTCGGAGGCAGAAACGGGAAGTAGGACGGAGACAGACCCTGGCTTCTCTGAATTCAGAGGGTGTCTGCTCACCCCAACCCTACTTCTGGAGGCCGAGAGAGAGGGAGAGTGAGAGAGAGCGAGACAGAGAGGCAGACGATGTGGCAGCAGAGCTCAGATGAGAAGGAACGCTGGCCTGGGAGTCGGGAGGCCCGGGCTTATGCGCCATCCCCACCCCGGGCTGCCTCCCTCGTCTGGGCTTTGATTTTTGTCTCTGAAACGGAGACCGTTGTCTCCGATCGATCTAACACACAGGAGGGCCTGGGACCTGGTGTGGCTTTGCTGGCACAGTCTTGGCAGCCCATCAAGTGCTGTACTGGCTGAAGCCCCACAGACAGCCTGGACTCTCAGAACAGTGCTCTTTCCTCTGCACTGGAGACCTGAGCTCGGGACACGAGGAATGGGCGAGGAAGGAGAGAAGAGGGAGTTGACAGAGATGAGCCTTGGGAGACTTGGTCTCCGCAAGGAAGGGCATAGTTGCCCATACAGTGCCCTGAGTGACAGAGGCCTCAGGAAGGTAACCCCCCGCAGGGCAGGGAAGGGACAGGGGTGGGTGAGGCTGGAGCCAGCTGAGCCTGTTGGTGGGACGGGAGGTGTCAGAGTGAGAGAGATCCATGGATCTGTCCGCAGCCTCCCGGACTCCCGCTCACTGAACACCTGCACATCTGCTCGTTACTCACCTTCCCTAATTAGCTCATTCCTCTCCTGCCACGGGCTCACTGCGCAGTCGTTTTTACACAACGCAGCGTGCACATCTGCTGATCAGTGAGGACCAGTGCAGTCCAGGCAGAGCTGGAGGTAGATGTGGAGCTTGGTCAAGGCTGCCTGGAAGTCCACGTCCTGCCTGTGGGCACTTCTGACCATCTGTATCCTGCACAGCAGGACCCCGCCCCCACCTTTGGGAGCCAACAGTCCGGGGGTGGGGGCACTGCAAAGAACAGCTCAGAGTTCAGTCAGTATTTATGAATCTTTGGTTAAGCACAGACCCTGTGCTTGGCATGGGGGATATCTCCAAACTGCTTTTGAGGGACACCCTGCCTTCTGGGAGCACAGGCATGGAAGGAGAATGGAAGAGCAAGTGGGATGGGCTCCAGTGTCCCTGGATGACAGGGTAGAGGGGCTTTACCTAGTTTGAGGGGTCAGGAAAGCTCCCAAAGGACAAGGCACATGGGCGGAGCCTGCCAGGAGGAGGAGGCATTACCAGGTAGATTCCCTCTGGGGAATCTGACGCTTGAGTTCCGGAGCCCAGTGACCTTGGGCAAGCTGCTTCTCCCCTCTTGTTTTAGTCTGTGACACTGAAAACCTCCCATGGGTTAAAGGCAAACGCTGACTCCCTGGATGAGCCCCTGGGTCTCCATCATCCTGAGCTTGTGGGCCACATGGAACAGACTCTGGGTGAGTAGGCTGGGGAGGGAAGAAGAGGAGATGCAGGTGGCTCAGGTGTTACATGTACCTCTCCTCCCCCCTTGCTCCTGGGGCTCTGATTTCTTGTTCTGTGGAGACTCGGAAACACGGAGAGGCCCAGTGACGCTGAATAGTGGTCACCGCAGCTGGTTGCATGGGCCCCAGCACTTTCCCCAGGCACAGCAGAGCATCTGACTTGTATTCCAACGGGATGGGCCTGTGAGGTTCACTTCATTATCACCCCATCTCACACATGCAGAAACGGGGGTCAGAGCTGGGGTGTGGCCCTGACCTGCCAGACGTCAGCGTTCTGCTCTCTGCTTTCCCCGCCCGCCCTGGCGTCCGGCAGCAGGCTGGGTGAGCGGGGGAACAGCGCCCCTCCTGTTGGAGATACTCAGCAACGAGCTGGGCAAACGGCAGGCCGGCCCCCTGCTCCCTCCTGCGCATTGTTCTCCAGAAAATTAAGTCATTCCACTGGGCCCCGTAAGCCGTTTTTGTAGCTGGCTGCTCCCAAGGCCCGAGCCAGGCTGCAGCTGGAAGTCTGTTATTATTCATGGGATCTCTCCAGGGTGGCTGGGAACCCGCCTTTTAATTGTCTCATCTCTGTCCATCCTTTTATCGGGAAAGAGACTAAGAGGCGAGAATAATCAGTTATCTCATTGTAGATCAGGGCCTAGAAAAGCAGCTCATCAGTGGGGCCTCCACCTCAAAGGGAGGGCCTGGCGGGGGGAGGAGCAGGCTCATGTCTGCAACTCCCACCGCCCACACGCCAAGCGCATCCCCACCAGCCCGGGGAGGAGGATCTCATGACATTCGGGGTCCAAACAATCATGACCTAGGATCAACATATTTGGGAATGGGGGTGGGGGGTGCAAAAGGAAGGTCAGGTGACGCTGATGTGCGGGCCCAAAGCTCACTCCGTGCCTTCCACGGCCCCTAGAGAGTACAAAGAACACGAATCTGGACCAGAGATTTTGTCATCCATATACCCATCCATTACCCATCCACCCACTCATTCAATAATCTGCCCATCCATCCATCTACCCAACCATCCATCCATCTGTCCAACCACCCGTCCATCACAGCTATCATCCATCCATCCGTTCACTCCATGGGCCAAAGAGAAACTGGCGTTTATAAAGCACATCATACTTTTCAAAAGCAACTTCCTTTCTCTTATCTCATTAGACCTTCACTGATTGGTCCCATTTAACAAATGAGGAAACTGAGGCCCAGAGAAAGGCAGGGGCTTACTCAAGGGCAGGCAGGGCCAAGCAGTTCCCGGGATGGAGGCTGAGCATGAAGCCTCCAGGCGGAGTCCCACACAAAGGCCTCAACCAAGGGGCCAGGGGGGTTGAAATCCAGTCCACGCTCTGCTTGCCAGGAGACAAGGAGCTGTTCCTGCTTGGAGAAAGGGGAGCTTTTTCTTGGCACAAATTCTCCATCATCCTACCAAGCTGAGACCCCGGCAGAGGAGCCTTTCTGAATTCTCATGAAGATGTTGAGCTGGCTGATCCCCATCTGGAGGATGGAGAGGAGGGAGTAGGAGACTGGCTCATGAAGGGGGCCTGCCCCTCCACCAGTGCTCAGGGAGGGGGCCGTGCCACTGGCACGGTGCCTTCGCCAGCCCAGGGAGGGCAGAGCTTCTCCCTCCCTCTAGCCGCCAACCTCACGTCAAATGGCTTGTGTGTATTGGAACATCTGACTGGTCACTCTTATGGTCACATGCCCTTTGAGGATTGCCAGCTGTTTAGATTACTCTGGTCAATAATTTTATCTTCTGGTGTTTGTATTTTCTTTTGATTTGTTTTTGATCGAGTTTTTGGAAGTAAGATTTATATGCAATAAAATGCACCCATAAAAAACGCAGCGTTCTAGGAGTTTTGATGACAGTGCTTACTCATGTGACCACCACCAGCCACAGTCCAGACACAGAATGTGTCTATTTCCCTGGGAAGTCCCCTCCTGGCCGTGGTCGCCAGACGCCCCCACACTGACCTGGCCCCAGAAAGCAGCCTCCGACCGCCTTCCGCACCAGTGACTGCCGTCATTCCAGTTTTCTCTTTTGTCGCATTTACATGCGCTCTTCTGTGTCTGGATTCTTCGTTTGGCCTAGCGCTTTTGGGACGGACTCTCCTTGGTTCATGCATCAGCAGTTTCGTGGTATTTCATGCATGGATATACTGCCGTTTGGGGGTCCCTTCACCTGTCGATAGATGTTTGGGTGCTGTGTATAGACAAAGCTGTCTGCGTACAAGCCTGTGCAGACACACGTCTTTATTCCTCTCGGCTGACACGTAGGAGTGGGAGGCTTGGGTCAAGGACAGTTCCACGTTTGGACGGATAAGAGCTTGTCACACTTTTTGTGAAGTGGCTGCACCGTTTCACACTCTCACTGACAGTGTGAGATAGTTCCGGGTGACCCGCACCTTTGCCAGCATGAAAAACATCGTCAGCCGTTCCGCTGCACCCTGCTAGCGTACGTTTAGTGGTCTCACTGGGTCTTCGTCTAGGGGCCCAGTTTAAGGACCCGCGCTTTGCCTCACCTGCCCCTCCCGCTGGACCGTGAGGTTCTCCAGAACACAGACTGACCCGCTAGTGTCTCCCACGAGCCCAGCACAGAGCTGGGCCCGAAGCAGGAGTTGAGTCAGCGTTGAGTGAACGCAGCCTGGGGCAGAGCGAGGATTTCGTGGAGAGAGACAGGCACCTTTCTGAGCCTCGGTCTCCTCATCTGGCGGTCGGGCACCTCCTCTGCCCCGCGTGGTCCACGGGGCAGTTCTGAGTTGACTCCAGTGAGCCGGAAGGGCCGCGATCGCTTTGGGGACAACCGGCACTGCACTAGCATGGGGCTCACAAGGAGCGGATGCATGTTAACGCCTCCTCTCCTTACCACGTGTATTGTGCAAATGTGGAAACTGAGGCTCAGCCAGGCAGAGTGGCAACAGGTCTGTGTGACTCCAGAGCCTGCGCTCACGGCTGCGGCATAAACGCTGTGCTGCAGAATCGCCCAGGACAGGGGTGCGCTGCCACCGCGGTCAGCAGACCGAACGCTGCTGAGATGTGCACGGGCCAGTGCTCCTGCCCACCCTCCCGGAGGCTTTTCCGGCTGCGCCGGTCCCTGGGGCTCACCGCCACGTCTGTCACTCCATTATCCTAAGCGGCCTCCCCGGATCCCATTACTTTACTGCTGTTATTATTTATTCATCGACGAGCCCTCAGCCTGTGGATGGGCACTTACCTTGATGCCCCTGACAGCAGGTCGGGAGCCCCGCTCAGGGCGTATTAATCACCAGGCGCGCCAGCAGGGAGCCTGCGTCCCCCGAGAGAGAAGATCATGTTGCGGACATGGGGGCCTGTCAGCATGTCCGTTTTCTCAGGGAGGAATCTGCGGCTTGGCGTTTCGGAGCTGGGTGAGACTCAGAAAGTATCTGTGGGGAAACTGAGGCTCAGAGTTGGGAGGGTCTTCCCAAGGTTCCACCTCTCGCATGTGTTGTCTGGGGCTTTCCCCAGTGATAATATGTCCATTTACAAGGACAAGGCTTTACAGTTGTACCTATTCTCCTACTTGATGCCATAACAACCCCTCAAGATCAATAAGGACTTTTTAATCAGATAGAAAGATAGGCAGGTAGGTAGACAGATGATAGAGACACAGAGACTAAAGCTTCCAGAGGTTAAGTGACCCGCTGGATGCCCCTGTGAGCTGGGACTGAGACCCAGGCTTCCTCGCCCGAGTCCAGAGCGCTGGCTCGGGTCAAGAAACGCAGGCAGTGGCCTTGGTCCTTCTCTGTCCTTCTGACCCTCTGTGAGCAAAAGGGGTCTCTGGCTGCCTAGGACGGCTTTCCCTTGGGAGCTGGGTCTTGCCTTGCCCTGTCCACTGCTGGGCACTTGACCTGTCCCCTCCAGGCTCTCGGGAAGCTGTGGCTCAGAGGCCACTGGCTGGGCACCTCGTGGACACACTGGTGTGGAGGCTGGAATTGGAGATGACCTCGTCTTTCCCTGCAGATACAAACAGCATTTGCCACTAAAGACGGAGCTGTCTTGATGTCTGTGGCATCGTCAGGGCTGTCAGCCAGGAGCAGGCCAACATCAGGGAGACCTGGGTAGCCTTGGGTCTTCAAAGGAAGTCTGCCCTAAGCCCCTGATCACGGCAGCCTTGCCCCATCTGAGGCTGTCTGGCCCTAACTGAGGTTCTGGTGATGTAACGGGGAGGGGGGTGGGGAGCACCTCCACCCAGCCCGTGCTTTACTCCAAAGGCTTCCATGACCCCTTGTTGCCCTCCGAGAAAGGAGTGGCCGAGCTGGGTGGGTTGAGGCCAGCTTCCCCCATACAGGGGTGGAACTCCGGTATTGAGGAACATGTGGGCCTAAAACATTCTTTGAAGAGTCTTTTTTAAGTACCCGTTTTGCAAGGGATAAAACTGGGGCTCAGAATGGAGTAACTGACTTAAGGCCACACTTGTAGGGAACGTCAGAGCCAGGAGTCACACCCAGGCACTTGGGCCAGACCCCAAGCTCTTACCCAACCGAAGGAAGGTGTGTGGGAGAAGGAGCAGCTGTGTCCAGGGTGGCTCCGAGGACAAAGCTAAGAGCACAGGATGGCAGGTACTTGGAAGTGGACCTCAGCTCAAGTTAAGTAAGACTTCCGTACTGTCTGAGCTGTCCAGGATACAAAGGGCTACTTGAGAGGGAGTGGGGAGGCGCTCCCCGTCGCGGGGTGTATGTAAGTGGGTGACAACTGAGCCACCTGCTGGGAGCACTGTAGACAGCCTCCACCCTGACATCGGCAGACTGCTCGTCCGAACCTAATGGGAGGGCTTATGGGGCAGCCTTCCCTGGGAAGCAGCCCAGCTGGCTTCCAGAATCGTCCTACCTACCACTTGGCCCGGAGTTCCCACCACCTGCCTATTCGTCTGTACATCTTCACTCAACACCTAGCCAGCCCATTCTGTATCTCCCTCCTCAGACCTGGGGAAGGAGGAAGAAAATTGCTCTGACCGTGGCTCCCCTCCCAGTTCAGCCATTGACCTCTCCCCATGCTCCCCGAAGGCAGGCAGCACCCACCACTCACTCAGTAAGTGCCACCTGAGCAGTGACAGAGCATTCAACATGGGCTGCTCTGTGAGTGACATAGCCCTGATGCAAGAAGGTTGCAGTCCAGCTCGAAGGGGGCAGAAAAGGGGAAGTGACTAGGGGGAGGTCACTGGGTACCTGTCACCTTGCTTTAAAGCCAGCTCTCCAGCATGGTATGAAAAGCAGTACCCACTGCACCCTTCCTGGGTGCCACAGGTCACCTCACAGGCACCTGGCTACAACCCCAGTAAGCGGGTGCTATTACAGTAAGTCCCATTTTATAGATGAAAGAGCTGACGCTGTCACCAGCCCAGGTCAGTTCCTACAGGGTGGAGTTAGGGTCCAACACCGGGCAGCTGGAGGTGAAAGTCTGAGCCCTTAGGCACCACCCTAGCTTGCCAGGGAGAGTGGGTCTGGGGTGTAGAGAAAGCAGGAGGTAGAAGCAAGGCTGCAAGTGCCCTAGGAAGCCTAGTGTCTGGGGGGCCAGGGTTCTGAGTCTCCTGGAAGAAGTGGAGCTTTGCAGGGTTTCCGGTCATGCAGAGGCTCGGAGCGGGCCCCGAGACCAGCACCCACTCTGGAGTCCAGCAGACCAGCATCATCCTTACCGTTTGCTGGCCGTGTGCGCTCGGATGAATGGCTTTACCCCTCTGAGCCTCAGGTTCATCCTCAGAAAAATGGGCCAATAATGCCCACCCCTGGTTGCTGTGGAGACAGAATGAAAGCTTCATGATCACAGGAGAGACAGGGAAGGTGTGGCTCCCATTTCAGTCTGTGGTCCCCTCCCAGGGGGCTTTGTCCTCTCTGTCCTCCCAGCTCCTGCTGAGTTGCGGGGCAGGGCACAGGCTGGGTTGCTGTGTCTCGGGGACGGGCAGGGAGCAGGTGGTGCGTTTGGATGATTTTTACTGGAACAAGTTATTTTCTGCTGATCTAGGTCAGCCCCTCCAGGGGGCGGTGTGAGCAGACATGAAAGCAGGTGGCCTGGCCTGCTGTGGGGCTGAGGCCCGGAGATGCCCAGCCGGGGTTTAGCGCTGGAGAGGGACTGGCTTGAAACTTTGCATCCTGCTTCCTGGTTGTCCAGAGGGAAGAGGTCCAGATGGGAGCTCTCAGGTAACAGCCTCGAAGCTAAGGACAGAGCCTCCTGGTTCCATGCGGACCCAACCCCAGGGCCCTGACACAGGCTTGCCGGGTGGCTTTCGTGAGTCCCTTCCCTACTCTGGGCCTTTGACATCTGATGGCTGTCATGGTGAAGGCCGAGGAGGGCTAGGTTTGATGGAGATGTGCACACAGTAGGCCCTCAGGAACCCAGCTACTGATGGAGCTGGCCCAGCCTGGGGTGAAGCCTGTGGGTACTCCATTTCCTTGGCCTCAGCCATGGGCAGGTGGACCAGGAACTCAGGCCATCGTCAGGGGCTCAGGGAGGGCCTAGCCCTGCCTCATCCTGGCACTCAAGGCCCCTGGCAGCCCAGGCCTGGCCCTTCCCTCCCTGACTCAACTGGGCCACTGCCCAGGCTGCTGTCTCACCTTCACTGCATTCCTTACTCATGCTTGGAAGAGGTGCCCAGGAGGCCCATACCAGCCACAGTAACCTGCTTATGTGCCGTTGTCTTCTGAATGGTTCCTCTGGCTCAGCCTGTCTCCCCCCATTAGAGTGGGAGCTCCTAGGGACAAGAGGGGCGCAGAGGCCGGTGTCTGGAGTCCTGCGTTTTAGCCCCAACCCGTCCCCTCTCTGAGTATCAGCTCCGTTCATAACACGGGGACAGGATCTGTGCTGCCTTCTTTTCTGAGCCGTTGTGGTACTCAAATACAGGAAAGACGGCCGAGGCCAGCTTCGCCTGGAGCCCTCGGCTGGGCCCAGCCGGGGTCACAGAGGGGAGCTTGGTGCAGCCCCCGGCCTTGAGGGGCTCGCTCTGGGTAGGGAAGATGGAGTCCCATGTCTCTGAGGGCCAGTGGACAGCCTGGTGGGAGGAGATTCATCTAAATGAGAGTGTCATGGAAGGCTTCCCAGAAGAGGCACAACCAGGTGAGCAAGGTCATGGTTAGGCATGTGCAGGGCTGGCAAGAATGCAAATAAGAAGAGCAGTATCCATAGAATGTCAGCACCGGGGCTACGTGATTGTGACCCCCAACCAGCAAGGAATGCAACAGAGCAACCTGGCTCCCGCCTTCCCGGAGCTTAGAGAGTTACGGGGGGAGAACAGACAAGAATCAAATACTGACAAGCCGTGCACTTTCATCTGAGGAGGGGAGCGCTTTTCTGAAGGGGAGGACAATGATCTCATGAGGGTCTCCTGCGTGCCAGGCACTGTGCTGAGCACTTTGTGTGCATTACAGGTAATGCTGACTCAGGCAGACACTGGCCACGCCCCCACCTATGAATAGACCAGAGAGGTATAGTAACTTGCCTAAGGTTGCACAGGCGGCAGAGCAAGATTTGAATTTGGGCTGTCCACCTCTGGTGTGCCTAACATGGGCTAATTTTTCCCTGGTCTTTCTGGCCTCCCTTACCCGCCTCCCTCTTCTGACCACCCGGGTGATGCAGCAGAACAGTCCGTTCTAGAACAACGTGGTGAGGAAGCAGCAGACTGGAAGTGTAGCTGGACAGCAGTGCCCCAACCTCCCCCAGACTCCAGGAACAGTCTCCGTGCCTGGCATGGGAGGGGAGGGGAGGGGACAGGTGAGACAGAGGAGTGACAGGATGAGACGGGGCGGGTCCCTGAGGACAGGCCCTGCAGCTGCCTCCCTGTCTCCCCTCTCGCCACTGGTGTGGGGACCGCCAGGGTGAGAGGATCTGCACCCACCGCTCCTGTCTGCCGGGACCCCCAGTTTCCCTGTGCCCGGTGTCACACGGGAGCAGAAAGGACTGCCCAGGTGTGGTTTCTCCAGTGCAGGGTGGGGACAACAGGTCCTGGAAGGGACGTGGGGTCAGGCTGTTGCTGCTGCAGACGGTGGGGGCAACAGTGGGGGCGATAGTGGGGGCCAAGATGAGACTGGAATGAGGATGTGCCAGGTGGACAGATGACAGTCCCTTCCAGACACTGAAGCACTGGGGGACAGTCCTCCATTCCCACACACCCAGGCCCTCTCTGGATTGTGATGAAATGCTTCAGGAACCTGAATCGCCTTAGATTATATTTTAGCTTCCTGGAAAAAATGGGGGCTAATAATAACAATTAAGTCACTATTTTGTGCCCCTGAATTTATTGACTTAGAATCACTGTGCAGGAGACATAGGGGACAGTGTGACTCTGACCTCAGTGGGGAAGTCAGGGAAGGAAGGCTTCCTGGAGGAAACGGTGTTTGGGCTGAGTCCTGAAGGAAGACTGGAAAAAAAGCAAAGGGATGAACATTCTAGGCAGGGGGAGCAGCGTGGGCGAGGGCCAGGTGGCCAGAGGAAGCCTGGTGGGAGGGCGGGAGTAAGGAGGAGTCTGCTTCCAGCACTTGCGAAGCACCTGTTTCACTTGCCATGAGCCAGGACTGCAGCCAGTGCAGCTCTCGGTCATAAACGTGGGGACTCCGGGGAACGAAGTGCTCAGAACATTCCTCTCCTTTGTCTTCTGTCTGCTCAGGCTTTGTTGCTGCTAATTCTGGGACTCCTGACGCCTGCACCAGACCTAATGTAGAGCAGCAAATGAGGAGGCCCAGGAGGTACCTTATTGTCCAGCTGGGGAAACTGAGGTCAGAAAAGGCAAGCAACTTGCCCAAGACAACCCAGCACGCAACAGAGAATAACCGCTGCCAAGCTGAGGTCCTGTCCCGAAGCGACAAGCCTCCTGTCACCTAGGAAGAGGACAGGACATAGCTGCTTCCCAGGCCTGAGAGGTTTCTATTGGCCAGAGTCAGGGGGAGGTGGGGACAGCTGCCCTGGTCCCAGCCCCACAACTGCATGGTGACCACTTCAGCAGTCAGGAGAGCCGAAAGGGTGGACAGCTCGGCTGGGTCTGAGGACAACTCTTCCAGGAGATCCCTAGCCCAGGCCTGGACCCAGGGACCCCTGGACCCCAGCAGGTTTGGCCCTCTGGGGTTACGCGGGGCAGTGAAGCGCTGCAGCGCACAGGAGGCCAGTGGCTTTGGAGCCCAGACCACCAGAGCAGCTCTGCGTGTGAGGAGAGCCAGTCTGCCTACTCGGCCAGTGCCTCCTCCTTCCTGCGGCCCGGAGGAGCAGGTGGCCCTGCAGTGGGGGTGGGGACACCAGCCTCAGCCTCCTGGATTTGCCAGGTAGTTATGCATTAGGAGCTAATATTAATAAAGGCTCCAGGAAAGGGGTTTTATTTCTAGACCTCACCACCAGATTATTGCACATGAGGGAAATATCAGGCCCCCAAACTGTCTCCATCCCTTGCCTTTTGTCTCGAAGCAATCTGCCGCTTTTATTAATTCTGACTGGGTTTTCCCAGGCTGGGGTTGGGGGAGGCATGGGGGAGGCGTGGAGGGAGAGGTGGGGCACTTTGTGGCTGACTTTGGGAAGGAGGGAAACACAACGTTGAAGGCCTCTGCCTTCTGGCAGTTTCCTTGACTCCGCCCACCTGCCCAGCCCCAGCGCATCCTCAGGGTGCAGCCCGCAGCCCTGCCCAGCCCCAGCTCCACCCTGCCGCCCCCAGAAATAGGGCCCTCCACCCACTCTTTCCCTCTCCCTCCTGTCCCTCACTTCCCCTTCTTTCTCAACCCCTCCTCCTCCAAGAATCAGTCAGCTGCTCTTCCCACGTGAACTACCTGGGGGCTCCAACCCCTTGAGTTACTTAGAATGACACTAAATTCAGCCTCTAGGTATTTCCCCGCAAATGAACCAAGTACAAGGAATCATGGGAAACATCTAAATGCCCACCAGGAGAGATTTGTTCGCTAAATTTTGGTATAGCCACACACTGAAACACTAAATAGGTAATGAAATAGAATAATCTACAAGGCATATTGTTGAGAGAGAAAAAAACAAGGTGCAGAACAGTGTGCAAAGTATGCTGCCTTTGTGTACAAATGCACACACTTACAGGTGGGGCAAAACTGGGTCAACAGTTGTCATATGGAAAAGATTACACTAGTTAATAAATGATACAAGAAAACGCTTGGTGTTTTGCGAACTCGCAACTGTAAACCCACTTTTGCTCCGCCCTGTATTCATGTATATGCACGGAATATGACCTAATCCAGTAGGGTTGTTGTGGAGACCAAAGGAGATAATGTTTCTAGAAAATGCTTGATGCTGTGCCTGCTCCATAAGAAATGCTCAGTCCATGCTTGCTCTTGCTGCCGTTCGGCCTGGGACTCCAAAGTTCCTTCCCATCTACCGCGATGCCTCCTGGAAAGGACATTTGCACGGACAGCACTTGAGAAGAGTGTGGGCTGTCAGGGAGAGCTGTCCGGGAGAGGTTCCAGCGGGGCAGTAGGAGGAGGATCTGCTGCTGGCGAGCGGCTCTGGCTGCAGCCTCGGACGGCACCCTCTGCTCCAGCGGCCCCAGGAGGCAGACAAAGGAGCCAGCTTAGAGCTTGGTGCACAGCGGGTGTTTGGAGTGGAAAAGGGGGAGTACTATGCATGCTGCTTATTATAAACTATTTTTACAGCGATGCAAATTGAGGCTAATTAGGCCTTGTGACTTACCTCAGAACTGCCCTGAGCCCACCAGGGGCTGAGGGTTCTAGACTAAAAGAGAACTTCGTTTGTGCTCTGCCCCTGGAGTTTTGCCATATATGCAAATGAACCAAAGACGACCTCTGTGTATTGGCCCCTAGGTTACTGCTTTCTTTTCTGTAGCTGGAGAACTGCTATCTCAAAAGTTTGACAGTGCCAAGCTCAAGTTGTTACATATCCACTAGTTTAAAAAAATAGCTCAAATAATCAGGTTTTTAACTATTTATGGACGGCCTAAATAGCTTTGCCTGCCCCCACAAAACCTTACCCCACCTCTTCTGGCCATTGATGAGATAAGACCTTGTGGTCGTAAGCCCCGCCCCCATCCCCCCCTGCTGAGATGCTGCGGCCCTTCAGGGCTCCCTTCTGCCCCAGAGACTGCCCGTGTGCTGCAGAATGACATCACCTAGGCACACAAGCCCCCTTTGCAGTCACCCGTTCTCCCCAGGAGTTTTCTCTCTCCTCCTTCCCCTCTAGCTTGTGGTCCCCAAGCCATAAGCTCTGGATGATCTCATGCTCCGAGGGACTTCCCTTCCCTTGGGACTCTGTCTAAGCACCACCTAATAAAGCTTGTGTGTTATGGCCTCTCGTGGTTACATTCTTATGATGGTTCATTTTATGTGTCAACCTGACTGGGCTGAGGGATGCACAGATAGCACTCTGCATCCCTCGGGTGCCTCTGTGAGGTGTTTCCAGAAGAGGTTAGCATTTGAATCAGTGGACTGAGTGCAGATCTACCCTCACTGATGTAGGAGGCCTTGTGCAGTCTATTGGGGGCCTAAATAGATCAAAAAGGTGAGAGAGTGTGAATTCTTAACGTCTGTTCTTGAGCTAGGACATCCACCGTTCCTGCCCTTGGACGTTGGGGTTCCTGGTTCTCAGGCCTTTAGACTCTGGGACTTACATCAGCAGCACCACCGCATCTCCCATCACCACCATCCCCCACCGGCCAGTTCTCAGGCCTTCGGACTCAGACCCAATTGTGTACCGCCACCTTCCCCGGTTCTCCAGCTTTCAGACAGATCAGGGACCACAGCCTCCATAAGCACACAAGCCAATTTCTATAACAAATTCTCTCTCTATATATACACACACACACACACACATGCATATATATGTGCATATGCATATATATGTATGCGCATATATGTGTATACATTACATATTCGATTGGTTCTTTTTCCTGAAGAACCCTGACTAATACAATCTTTTTCCTTTACCAGCCCCTGAGTCTCCGGACCTTTGACAGTCCCTCGGCTTGAGGCCAAACTGAAGCTAGGAAAACCCAGACAGGCCTCTCCCAAGCTGTCTGGTCTGCTATGATAGAAGAGAAGAGAAGAGCCAGGGAGTGAAAGACAAGCCCTGACAGCCCTGACTCACCACCTGCCATCAGAGAAAAGGGTGGCCCCATTATGGGAAGCAGGAGCCACGGAAGAGGCTATGGCGGGTCGGTGCTGTTCTGCCCCCTGGAGAAGAGGAGAAGGGGCACAGAGAGAAGAAGCACCCTCTGTGCGCCCTGGGAACAGTTTGACTCCACTGGGCAAGCTGTACAGATGTGTTCCCGCTGGCTACCTGCCCCACAGAGAAGCTGCCACACGTGTGCACCAAGAGAAATTGGTAAGAATAGTGTAGCAGCAAGCAACAACCTATCAAACAATAATCCCAAATAACAACAATTGGAAACAATCCAAGTATCCATTTTCATCACGTATAAATTGCTGTACAGTCACACGCTGAATTACAACACAGCGGTGAAAAAGGAAGGTGCTATAGCTATGTACAATGTGGACAAATCTAGAAAATAAAATGTTGGGGAGAGGGCTTCCAGCCAAGATGGAGGCGTAGGTGGACACACTGTGCCTCCTCTCACAACCAAAAGAGGAAAGACAACGATTTAAAAAGCAAAACAAACAACCAGAACAGACAGAGAATTGAACTGAGTGGAAGTCCGACAGCCAAGAAGTTAAGAGAGGACACGTTCATCCAGACCGGTAAGCGGGGCGGAGCCGGATGGAGAGCGTGCGGTGAGACGGCAGTTTGCCTGGAGACTCGCAGCGGGTACGCCTGGCCGAAACACGGCCCAAGCACTCAGCGAAGCCACAGCCAGTGCACCTGGAGAAGCCCGAGGGAACCAGCGGGCTGAGACTGGTGGACCAGGCAGTCCCTTGTTCACGTGCAGATAGACCGGGAGAAGGAGCTGGGGAGCAGAGCAGACCACACAGTCCACCATCACAGGGAAAAAAAAACACCTCGGACCACCTGTTGAAAGCACCTGTGGAGGTTGAGGCAGTGACGGGAGTGGCTCCCAGCCTCACAGGAGAGCTTATTGGGAGAGGGTGACTAGGAGCCGGTGGTGAGTGGAGAAAGCACCATTGCTCCCTCCCAGGCCCCGCCCCCAAGGAAGTGTCACAACAGTGACATAGGTTACCTGCCCTGGTGAATACCTAAGGCTCCGCCCCTTAAAGTAACAGGTGCTCTGAGAGAAAAGAAAAAAATGGCCCAAACGAAAGAGCACATCAAAGCTCCAGAAAAATTGCAACTAAGTGACAAAGAGATAGCCAACCTATCAGATGCACAGTTCAAAACATTGGTAATCAGGATGCTCACAGAATTGGATGAAAGTTGGTCGCAATTAATTGAACAAATGAAGGATACACTGAAGGAAATGAGGGGAAATGTGCAGGGAACCAATAGGGATGAGAAGAAAACTGGGACTCAAATCAATGGAGTGGACCAGAAGAAAGGAAAAAACATCCAACCAGAAAAGAATGAAGAAATGAGAATTCAAAAAACTGAGGAGAGGCTTAGGAAACTCCAGGACATCTTTAAACGTCCCAACATCCGAATCATAGGGGTGCCAGAAGGAGAAGAGGAAGACCAAGGGATTGAAAATTTATTTGAACAAATAATGAAGGAGAACTTCCCCAAGCTGGTGAAGGAAATAGATTTTCAGGAAGTCCAGGAAGCTCAGAGAGTCCCAAAGAAGTTGGACCCAAAGAGGAACACACCAAGGCACATCATAATGACATTACCCAAGATTAAAAATAAGGAGAGAATCTTAGAAGCAGTAAGAAAAGAAAAGGAGACAGTTACCTACAAAGGAATTCCCATAAGACTTTCAGCTGATTTCTCAAAGGAGACCTTTCAAGCAAGAAGGGCTGGAAAGAAGTATACCAGATCATGAAAGGCAAGGACCTACATCCAAGAATACTCTATCCAACAAAACTTTCATTTAGAATGGAAGGGCAGATAAAGTGCATCTCAGATAAGATCAAATTCAAGGAGTTCATCATCACCTAACCTTTATTATATGAAATGTTAAAGGGATTTATATAAGGCATGGAGGGATATCAACAGGGGAGTGGAAGAGGGAGAGAGGAGGAAAAAGTACAAAGAATAAGTAGTATAAATGGTAGATAGAAAACAGACAGGGGGAGGTTAAGTACAGTATAGGAAATACAGAAGCCAAAGAACTTATGTGTATGACCCATGGACAAAAACTAAAGGGTGGGGAATGGGGGGGTGCAGGGTGGAGGGGAATAAAGGGAGGGAAATGGGACAACTGTAATAGCATAATCAATAAAATATATTTTAAAAAAATGTTGGGGAGAAACATTGCAGAAGAATACATGCCGAGCGAGCTCATTGATATAAAGATCCAAAGCAGGTAAAGACTTCTGGTCAAGATGGAGGCATAGGTAAACATGGCTTGCCTCCTAGCACAACCACAGCAAAAATTGCAACTAGATTACAAAATAAATATTATCCAGAATCATCAGAAATGAGCTGTATGGAAGTCCCACAACCAAGGAATTAAAGAAGTGACATTCATCCAAATGGGTAGGAGGGGTGGAGATGCAGAGAAGTAGAGATATGGAATGGGTGGTCCCACACCCACATGTGGTAGATAAAAATAAGGAGGGATACCTTAGGAGCAAGGAATCTCAGCCCCACACCAGACCAACCCGCCCAGGGTTCCTGTGCCAGAAAGATAAGTCCTCATAACTTCTGGCTGTAAAAATTGGGGGTTGGGGTGGTGGAAGAAACTGTGGGAGTGGTGGGGTGGTGGAAGAAACTGTGGGGGTTGGGGTGGTGGAAGAAACTGGGATTCTCAGGAGTTTCCTCTTAAAGGGCCCACAACAGAATTAGGACTTACACCTACTCACTCCCTCTGGGCTCCAGCATTGAGGCAGTAGCTGGAAGGGCACCAGTGGCATAGAGGGAGAAATTAAAGTGTCTTGTATCAGTGTGAACAGCTTCCTCCTGGACAAAACTCCAGAGGTCAGGCAGCTGCATTGTCCCCTTTCTGAGCCCTCCCCAACACAAAGCCACAGAGCAGCAACACCATATCTGAGACTCCATCAACCTGGTTCATGTGGGTTACCCCACCCTGGCAATTACCTAAGGCTTCTCCCCATCCAGGAGCTTATTCGTGTGCTTTTCTACAATAGGCCACCCTACTAAGAGAGGGATTCAAAGCAGCTCTACCTAATACATAGAAATAAACACAGGGAGGATGCCAAAATGAGGAGACAAAGAAATATGGCCCAAATGAAAGAATAGAACAAAACTCCAGAAAAAGAACTAGACAAAATGGACATAAGCAATCTATCAGATGCAGAGTTCAAAACACTGGTTATTAGGATGATCAAGAAATTCACTGGGTACTTCAACAGCATAAAAAAGACCCAGGCAGAAATGAAGGTTACACTAAGTTTAATAAAGAAAAATTTGCAGGGAACCAACAGTGGAGGGGATGAAGCTGAGAATCATATCAAAGGAAGTAAAAAACATTCAATCAGGATAGCAAGAAGAAAAAAGAATCCAAAAAATCAAGGATAGGGTAAGGAATCTCTGGGACATCTTCAAATGTACCAACATCTGAATCATAGAGTTGCCAGAAGGAAAAGAGGAAAACCAAGAAATTGAGAACTTATTTGATAAAATAATGAAAGAAGACTTTCCTAATTTGGAAAAGGAAAAAGACATACAAGTCTGGGAAGCACAGAGAGTCCCAAACAACTTGGATGCAAAGAGACCCGCACCGAGACACATCACAATTAAAATGCCAAAGGTTAACGATAAAGAGAGAATCTTAAAGGCAGCAAGAGAAAAGCAGAGAGTTACCTACAAGGAGTTCTCATAAGACTGTCAGCTGATTCCTCAAAAGAAATTTTGCAGGCTAGAAGGGACTGGCAAGAAGTATTCAAAGTGATGAAAAGCAAGGACCTACAACCTAGGTTACTCTACCCAGCAAAGCTATCATTTAGAATGGAAGGGCAGATAAAGCACTTCCCAGACAAGGTAAAGCTAAAGGAGTTCATCATCACCAAGCCATTATTATATGAAATGTTAAAGGACTTATTTAAGAAAAAGAAAAAGATCAAAACTATGAACATTAAAATTGCAATAAATTCACAACTATCAATAATTGAATCTAAAAAACAAACTAAGTAAACAAACAGAACAGAAACAGAATCATAGATGTAGAGATCATTTGTAGGGTTGTCAGTTGGGAGGGGGAAGGGGGAGAATGGGGAAAAAGTTTCAGGGATTAAAAAGTGCAAACTGGTAGGTGCAGAATAGACAGGGGGAAGTTAAGAACAGTATAGGAAATGGAGAAGCCAAAGGACTTACATTCATGACCCATGGACACGAACTAAGGGGAGGGGAATTGCTGGAGGGAATGGGGGTACTGGGTGGAGGGGGGACAAAGGGGAGAAAACTGGGACAACTGTAATAACATAATCAATAAAATGGATTAAAAAAAATTAAAGCAAAAATAGATCCATAGCAGCCAAATTAACCACAGTAGTTTAGGTGAAACCACAAAGAAAGACAAGAGGACACTGAACCAGACTGGGGTAGTGTTTTCTTCCGGCCAAGGGGAGGGGAGCCGTTGGGGAGGGTATTCAGGGGCCGTCTAAGGTGGGCTTCTCAAACACTAATGTTCCGTGGTCACCCCTGGGGGTGTCAACAAGCAGACTCTCATTCAGAAGGCAGCTGGTGGGGGCGGAGACTCTGCACTTCCTACAGGCTCCCTGGTGAAGCTGATGCTGTGGGCTCAGACCACACTTTGGGTAGCGAGGCTAAGCCAAGATACAGCGGTGGCCTAGCCCAGGGACACACGACACGGCCACAGAGCAGAATCACTCAGGGGACTTTTCAAAAGTACTGAAGGCAGAATGTAAATTGGTGCAGCCACTGTGAAAACCAGGGCAGACTTTCCTCAAAACACTGAAAGTAAAACTGCCCTGGGATCCAGCGGCACCACCTCTGGGTATATGTTCAGAGTAAAAATGAAGTCGGGACCTCGGAGAGATGGCACGCCCATGTCCACTGCAGCATTATTCACAGAAGTCAAGGAAGGGAAGCGACCTCAGTGTCTGCGTGTGGATGGGCAGCTAAAGAGGATGTGGGGTCTACACACAGGGAATGATACATTCAGCCTTAAAAAAGAAGGAATTCTTGCCATTTGCAGCAACATGATGATGAACTCTGAGGACATTAGGCTAAGTAAAATGAGTCAGACCCAGAAAGACAAATAATGCCCGATCTCATTTATATGTGGAATCTACAAAAGTTGAACTCATAGAAACAGAGAGTAAATGGCGATTGCCAGAGGCTGGGGGAGACTCTCGGAGGGCAGAGTGTTTCAGCTGCGCAGGATGACTATGCTTTGGAGATCTAAGGTAGCGCACGGTGACTGCAGTTAGTACCGTGCTACGTACTTGAAAGTTGCTTAGAGAGTAGATCTTAAGTGTCTCACCACACACAAAAATACGGTCACTATGTTAGGTGATTACACCGGTTATGGTAATTATACTGATTGTGGTAATCGCAGTGTACATGTACGTCACATATACACAATTTTTGTTTATCAATTACACTGGAAAAAAGCTGGAAAAGATAGAGGCTCTGATGCCAGGCCCACCCAGATCAGTTAGATTAGCATCTCTGGGGGTGGAGGCCAGGCATGGCTGTTTGTCACCCCAGCCCCGGCCCCCAGGTGGCTCACTGTGAGGGAAGCGGCCGGTGGAAGGTTGCTATTCGAGCTCCGGATCTAAGTGGTGGCGCACAGGTGTTCCTTTCATTTTCACTCTTTAGGCATTTCATGGACGTTGTCTATGTGACTTTGTATGGATGAGGCGTACATAAATTTTGTTAAATTTAAAAAGAGTAGGAGGTGGAAGAGCTGAGCTGGGAGATGAAGGGTCAGAAAAGAGAAAGAGCAAAGAGCCCAAAGCATTCCTAAAAATGTTTTCCTCCCTCAGCCAGGAAGCCTGTTAGCCCTGCAGGCCTGTCGGTCTGCACAGCAGGCTGCTGCTGGGCTGGAGGCCGGCCGGCCAGCCCGCCGTCGGTGCCGAGGCCAGCCGGGCCGCCGGAGGTGTTACAGTGGGCCAGTCCATCAGGCCGGCGAGTCTATCCGGCTGTCACGGAGTGGGGCTGTTAGTGTGATGGCGAGTCCGCCAATGCTTCAGTCACTGCTGCCAGGTAGTCAGTGAGTTTGCACTAGGTCAGCCCAGCGTTCAGCCTTCGGTGGGCCTGCCAACTGTTGATGTGAAGGCGTGTCAGTTGGTAAGTCTGTCAGTCAGTCACGATGTCAATGAGTGGGAGACTTAGTCAGTGATGAAACAGTCTTAGGCACCCTCTGCCAGACACCCTCTGTCCGCCAGACAGCTGGTGAGACAATCTGCAGTCAGGAAACCCACGAGTCTGTCAGTCAAACTAGTCAGGTGGTAGGTGTGTCAGCCCTGAGTCAGTGAGATCATCAGGCAACCTGTGAGTTGATTAGTTAGACACTGTATCCATCAGTCAGTTCATTGGCTAGTCACCACGTCAGCGTGTTCAGTCATTGAGTTAGCGGGACAGTCTTCAGTCAATCAAACCATATGGCTTCATTCGCTACGTGCGCAACCCCTGAGTCTGTCATTCAGGTGCTCACTGTGTCTGTCACCTACTTAATTGGCCAGTCGCTGTGCCAGTCATTGAGACAGTGAGTGAGACAGCCAGAGTCAGCCAGCTGGCTGGCACATCTGCCAGGCGACCGTCACTGTGTCTGGCAGCCATGCGTGGGTCGGGGGTTGGCCGCGGCTGGTGGGCGAGGCAGCGCGCCAGTGGGCAGCCCGGCACAGCCGCCTCCGCACTGAGCCTCCGCGCTGGGAGCCGGGCAGGCTTGCGGAGGGCCCTGAGCTCTGCTCGAAGATCAGGTTCTGTTACTATTATAATCTGAGAAACCTCCCAAGGCTCCGGAAAGTGGAAAAGGCCGTCAATAGACCGCCTTCTCCTCCCCCTCCCCGCCTCCCTCTCCATTAATGAGGTTCCTGCCACAGAGAAGGGCCGCGGCCCGGAGGCCGGAATTGGAGGAGGGGGCAGGCAGCTGGCGGACTGTTCCAGTCAGTCCTGCGTCTGCTTGGCCAGCCACCCCGTCCAGGACTGCGGGACTGGGTTGTGGTGGGCTCCCTTTTCCCTTCTCCTGGCCCCCCGCCTTCTCCTGGGGACTCCGTGTCCCCCCGTCTAGACCCAGAGGTCTGAGCTGCCCTCTCTGGACAAGCAGGGCAGAGGCAGGGACAAGCAGCTACAAGTCGCCCTGAAGGAACATGGATTTTATGCCAACTCTTGTTTTTATCTGCTGTAACTCGAAGAAAGAAAGGAAGGAAGGAAGGAAAAAGCACAGCTGCCGAGTCTGTGTTTCATTTCATGGAACTTCCACTCACATGATCTCCTTTAACCCTCGCGGCCGCCCAGCGCGCAGTGCTGCCCCCGCTGTAGATGAGGCAGGGGGACGCGGTCCTCGCCTTCCCGGCTGCCTCTGTGGTGCCGGCTGGGGCTTCCTGCGCTGAGCGCCACTCTCCCCTTCTTTTCCAGGGACGGGAGGGGAGATTTTTATTATTTATTTACTTATTTTTAACCCACGCCTAAGGACACGTTTTTATTGATTTTAGAGGGAGAGGAAGGGCGAGAGGGAGAGACACTCTGATTGGTTGCCTCCCATACACACCTCAACCGGGAATCGAACCTGCAAACTAGGTATGTGCCCTGACCAGGGATCGAACCCACAACTTTTTGGTGCACAGGACAATGTTCCAACTAATTAAGCCACCTGACCAAGGCCGGAGAGGAGATTTCTGAGTCTCTTGAGCTCTTATGTTCTCTTCTAGAAAGTAGCTTCGTGCCACCAGACTTGCCTTGGGACCTGCTACGCCCGAGGTCAGACGGGGACGGACGGCAGAGCTCGGACGGCATCATTGCTCAGACTTAGACCCTCAGCAATTGGCCCTCTCTTGTAAGCTTCTGGATTTATAGAGCTGGCAGGGCGCTTGGAGCTTATCTGGTCTGCACCCAGTCTCATTGGAGGCAGAATGCCTCCCGAAGTCACACAGTTGTCATCCTATCTGAGCTTACACATTCCCAGTGACAGGGAGCTCACTACCTCTCTAAGGAGCCTTTTCCATTGTGGGACACCCTCAGTCCTTGGGACAGCCCTCCATGTCTTAAGCCCAGCTGTTTAGGTCTCAGTTCTGCATTCTGGTGCCACCCAGACCAAGTCTCATGCTGCTTTAAAGGCTGGCCCTGCTTCCCAGACTTGGGAGCAGACAGTGGAGTTTCCTGTTTGTGCAAGGCTTTAACTCTTTGTGAGGGAAAGGGCAGAATACTTGGAAATAGCGGAAAGTGCCATGCTCTGAGTCTGTGGTAGGCTGATGGCATTGGCGACCTCAGTTTGTCACAGCACGCGGTACCCGCAGCTTTGGGTACTGCTCCTCAGCACTGACCGGTTCTGGCCGGGGCAACAACAGACAGCTGATGTCAGCGGAGGCCGGTTAAGGTGTCTGGGCATTTTCACTTCCTCTGGTGGACGCCGGCCCCCTCTGCAAGCACAAGCCCGGGCTGGCCTGCTGGAGGGGCCCGAGACACACGGGGAGCAGACGAGCTGTCCCAGCCAAGGGCAGCCTCCACCGGTCAGTCCCAGCTGGTCCTCAGCTCACTGCAGGCAGCCAACTAGGCTCATATCAGTCAGACCTCGTTAAGATCAGCCAAACTGCCCAGCTGACCCATAGACTCAGGAGAAGCAATTGTTTTGTTTTAAGCTGTGAAATTTGGTGGCGGTTTATTACACGGCAACAGCTAACTAATAGGGTCAGCTGCTCAACATTGCCCAAGATTCAGCCCTGCCTCCTCACCCTTTCCTGGCAGTGCGTCTTCAGATAAATGATATAATCTCTGTAAATCTCAGTCTTCTTATCTGTGAAGGGGGCTCGGACCCCTGCTCCTCCTCCTTCAAAGCAGGAAGTGAAAGGAGATCATAGAGGTGAAATTCATTGCCAACCATGAAGAGCACAGGGAAGAGGCTCAGGCTCAGGCTCAGGAGGGCCCAGTGGCTTGGCCCGGATGGCTGGTGCCCCGGGGCTCATGTCAGGGCTCGTCTAAGCAGAGGGCGCTGTAGTCCATTAACCCAGCTCACCTCCCTCTTCAGAAGCAGGCCTGGCAGGCCGAGTGATGGGCCAGCTGGAGATTTATTTACAAACACAGCCCTTTCGCCTTCACTTCCTCAGTAAGCCCTGTTGGCAGCAAATAAGTGAGAATCAATAGGCCAGTTATTAAACCGTAAATATCTCTCCCCTTAGACTCTTGGGCCAAGAGCTCTGAACCTCTCAGCTGAAGGCAACAGAGGTGGGGGCCCTTGTACTGAGCCTCCCAGCTGAGAGGGGGCCCAGCGTGCCTCCCATGGGACCCACCTAGGCCCCAGCCCCCAGCCTCCAGGACAGAAGAGAGACTGCTGAGACATCTCCGGGTAGGAAGGAGGCCTGACCTGGGCGGAGCCCTCAACCCACCACACAATATCTATGGATCAGAAGAGGGGGGGCCATGTGAGTAAGGCCCAAACCTTTCTCCCACCTGTGCTCAGACTCAGAATGCTTGAGTCCGAAAGGGACTGTGAAATCTGTCCCTGTACCTACATGTCCTGTGTACCATATATGTACCTACATGTACCTCCACCTGGAGGGGAAACTCGGGCCCCCAAAGAGGGAGTGACTTGTCCAAGGACACATGCCCAGAAAAGGACAGATGCAGACTCCAACCCAGCTGTGTGGCCTGTGGTCTGTGTTATCGTCTAAGGTAGGAGAGGAATTGCAGTGTGGATTTAGGCTTGGTGGACAGTGACGTTGGTAAGGGACAGATTAGGAGGCAGCTGATGAGGACCGTGGAGACAGCAGTGGGCACCCCCAGCACTTTCTCAGGTCCCTGGATATCCGCCATCTGTGCTGTAGGCCAGGATACCTAGAGGGCTGCTCGGGGGGTAGATGGAGGGAAGTAGAGAGGGTGTGAGAGGAGCGGGCACTTCGGCAGTGTGGAGCAGAGAGAAGGGAACACACAGGGCAGTCACAGGGCCCGGCTAGGCTCCCAGCCTCCTTGACTGAAGGCGTCAGGGAAGCTTCATGGGAGAGGCTGCGTCTGAGCCAGGCCTGGGGCCTGAGCAGGGCTTGCACTGGCTTGTGTCCTCATTGCATGAGAAGGGAGCCCGGGGCAATCCGGGGGGAGGGCGGGAATATGCAAGGCCTCAATGGTGGTAGTGATGATGATGGTGATGATGCTGGTGATGGTGGTGATGATAATGATGATAGTGATGAAGATGATGATGGTGATCATGAACATAATAATGGTAGTGATACTGGTGGGGGTGGTGATGGTGATGATAAAGCTGGTGGTGGCGATGATGAAGATGATGGCGGTGGTGGCGGTAGGTGGCCCTTTCTAAAGGACTTTCTGTGTGCCACGTCCTGTACTAGGCATCACATCCTCCACATCGTTAAATTCACTCAGCAACCATATCAGGCACCTAGGTCTGGGGAGGCTCAGAGATGCCAGCTTTTTCCAAATATGCAAAGGGGAGTTGGTGACTGGGAGGTGATGGCCAGCTCTTTGGGGCGTCCTGAACCCCAGGCTAAGGCACTGGGATCCTGTGCTGAGGGCAATGAGGGACTGCAGAAGGCTTTTGAGCAGGACACTGTCTCATCAGAGCTGATCCTCCTCTTCTCTGTCACCAGGCTGTCAGCTGTGGCTGGAGGAACTCAGTGGGGCAAGATCCCCATGAATTGGGGCTCAGGGGGCTTCCTAGAGGAGGTGGCCTTTTGTGGGGTTTGGAACTTCTGCACCTGGTGTGGCCCAAGGGCTCCTGGCCCCTCTCTCCAGGTTGCCCCATACCACTGAGTGCCTTGGATTTATTTCTGGTGAGAGGGGGGTCCTGTCAGAGCCTCCTATTCAATGTTCGCATTATGGTGTCCAGCCCCAGGAGCCACCTCCTCCTGGTGGCTTGGGGGTGGGAACGCAGTGGCGGGTGGGGCACGCCAGGCCTAGAGGAGTTGTTCCCTCAGGAAGCACATTACGTTCACGTGACCAGTGCCGGCACGCGCCTCAGACAGATGAACTGAACCCTGGCCCCTGGGAGCAGGGCCCAGGCATGGCTACGTAGAGAGACATTTACTGTCCAGGCGATTTCACTCTGGAGCCGGGACTGGAAACCACTGGGACTTGCATCCCAGGCCAACCCTGCATCCTGTTCATTCACAGATGACATCGGGAGCTTCTCTGGCATTGGGACAGCTGGCATTGTCTGGGCAGGGCTGGCCTTATAGAAAGGCGCCCGTCACCTCCCAATGTCAACAGTTCCCACTACCCTCAGTGTCCTTGTCGTGGGCAGGTCTCTAGAATCAGGCTGGGCCCTGAGCTGAGGAAGCGAGCGAACAGGATAGGCTCGGGCAGAAGGTCCCTTTCCCGCTGAGCTCCGTACCCTCTCCTACAGGCCTCCCCACACAGCCCAGGTTAACGCCGACTCCTCCCCTGCCCCAAGGCCAGTCCTGGGCACCGTCTGCCTTGTACTCCAGCGGTCTGTGCTTCTCCGGCTCCCCGAGGATGGCCGGGTCTCCTGTGTGTAAGACAGAGGGAAGAGCGGAGAGTGCCAGACCACAAGCCCCGGAGCGAACTGCGCCGTTTTCACCGGGGTCTGCTTCTCACTAGCTGCACAACCATAGGCCGCCTCTCAAGGTCCCGGTCCTCCTGAGGTGAAACCGAGGGGTGGTTATAACGATAAAAGCACCCCCATTACAAGGGTCCTGAGAGGCCTAGATGAGGCTATCCACAACAAGGCCTGAGAAGGGTGACAAGCATATAGCACGTGCTTGGGGTGAGTGGCTATTTTTTTCTGTACCCCATTGGTGGCCTTCCTGCACATCTGCGCTTGCCAAAGGTGGGTTGCCTTGCATAGCAGTGGCCACTAGTCTGTTTTTCCTGCCCCAGAGCTAAACCCTCTTTTTGTATCGGGAGGGTTTTCCACTCCTGGTGGGAGGCAGAGCTTACCCACTGTTACACGAGCTGAAAATCCCTGCTTCTTGCTTGCTTTCCCAGCCTTTGCAGCACGGGTGCAAACCCCTTAGCTGAGGACCCATTAGGTGGGCTATGACACGGGATGCTGGAAATGTGATTTTGGTGACAGGAAGGGGCCACAGGCTAGCTAAATGGGCATCAGGGCTGTGTGGCCAGTGGGCAGCAGTGCGCAGTCCTGCGGTCCTAGAGACAGAGCACTGGGTGGCCTCCTGTGGTCTGTGGCAATGCCCTCCCCAAACTGGTTTGGTCGTGTGACGGTTTGGACTGCAGTCTGGGCACTGTGCTTCCCAGCCCTTCCCAGTGACCCTGTGGTGCCCAGCGTTCATTCAATCCATCCCCTGCTCAGTCAGTGTGTGCGTTTCTGCTGCCTGCGCTGGCACCCCAGCTGCATGCAGAGGAGGGTGGAATTCCTCCAGGACCCGATGCCAGGCTCAGACACCGGCGAGATCCTGGCCGGGCCCCACGGTGCTAAGTTGCTGCGCGGGGAAGCCAGTGCCAGGGCTCCTGCTACTGCAAGCAAGCACCCTGCCTACAGACGCCCCAGGCCCCGGCCTTGGCCCCCAGCACGTCCAGTGGAAGAGATCAGTGGAGTATCACTCTGAGCGCTGGCCGCGGGCTCCAACGAGAATCAGGTACAAGTCCAACAGAAGGGGGGGCGGAGCTTATGGTTAAAAAACGCCCCACTCCCAGGGAGGGGCTGTCACTCATTCCCACCTGCAGATAGAAAAGCCTCAAAAAGAGTCAGCTGACTTGAAAATGGGGGTTCCCAGCTGAACTCCGGGCAGAGGCCACCTGACCGCATGACAGTGATTCGAGCTTCTCCCGTTCAGACTCTCACCGTTTTGCCTGCTTTCTGCCCGTACTGCAGAGGCGAGAGCAGGGTTCCGGGGCTCACACCGGCTCTCCCAAAGGTCCCGCAGCAACGAGTGGCAGAGACCGGTCTCCAATGCACATGTCATAATATCAAAGCTAAAAGGGACCTTTTAGGACACTGAGACCCAGGAGAGGGTGGCCGAGGGAAGGCAGATTTTGAACTTGTACTAAAAACAAACAAAAAACCCCTAAAATATTCTTATGACTTTGGGATGGAGCATCTTGTCACATGAGGGAGTGAGCTCTCTGTTAGTGGAGGTGTTCAAGAAGAGGTAGGTAGGGAGGCAGTGGGGTACAAGGATCCTCACACTGATGAGGAGGGCTGCCATCTCCTGGGGACACATGGTTCACTATAAATGGGGTTGGTGGCTCCTGGTTCTCTTGCAGTTTCCCCTGGCCCTCTTCACTGAGCCAGTTCAGCCCGAGGGGACTGAGACGCACACATCAGGTGACCCTGATGTCACATGCCACATGGGAGGTCTTGAGCTGCTTCAGAGCAGAGCGCCCAGCGTCAGAGAGTCCTGTCTCCCTGCACACACATGTGAAAATGGGGAAACTGAGGCCCAGGAAAGTGCGGGGCCTCGAGCCAGAAGCAGAGATGAGAACTCAAGTGTTCGGCCTTCGGTCCAGAGCACTGGCTCTCAGAGTGGGCCTGGACAGCCGCCTCAGCGTCCCCAGGAAGCTTGTCACAAAGGCAGAGCCTCAGGCCCTGCCGGCTCCAAAACTCTGGGGGAGGCCCACAGTCTGGGTTTCATCAAGGGCTCGGGAATTCTGGTGCACACGAAACGTTTAAAACCACTCATGTCAGTGCTTTTTGTGTTACAGCATTAACTGACCTGAGCCCCACGGGTGGGGCGTCCTTCCGGTGACGTGCCTTGCCTTGTCCTGCTTTCTAATCCGTAACAAGAAACGTGATCTCCCCAGCTCATAGGCTATATGCGTTTCACCCAAATGGTGTTAACATTCCAAGCTCAGAGATGTGCAATGACTTGGCAAGGTCACACAGCCCCATGGCGGCTGGCCTGGGATTAGAACTCACAGATCCCGGGTTTTCATCCAGGGATTGAGTCGGGTATCTTGGGCCTGATTCCTCCTGCCCCATCCCACGTGACCTCAAGGACCCTCGCCCCACCTTTGCAGAGGCCCATGGGCCACCACGCTCCCTGGCCAGGCTATCAACAGGCATTTCTCCAACTGGCCCGGCCGCTCCGGGCAGTGCAGGCTAGGTTGGTTTATTTATTGCTGCCATTAATTAGTTTTGTTGGGGAAGAAAGACAGGTCCCTGGAGAAGACCAGTGCATTAAAGCCCATTATTCCATCATTGCTGTGGACTCATCGGCAAAAAGCACAGCCCCTTTCTGCTGTCAGCCCGGCACAATTAATTAGTCTGCAGCCATAGAGGTGGCCTTCATGCTCCCCTCCCCACCTCCGGGCTGGGAGGGCTCTGCTCTGGCATCTCTGTTCTCCAGGGCTTCTCTGCCCCAATTCTAGTGCGGGGGTGGGGTGGGGTGGTGCGGTGCAGGGGCTGTTGGACAGGCCCTTCTGGGGGGCAACCCTAATAGCTGTACTGCAAGAGGGAGGTGGGGCCTCCTGGCCAGGTTGAACCCTAGTCCAATAATATTGCCATCGAGTACATTCTATGATGTGTCAGACACCAAGCTAGATGTCTGACACATAATGAATTCTCTCAAATGTCCTGTGAGGCTTGTTTCAATATGCCTGAGGCTCTGCTAGGGGGAGTGACTTGCCCAAGGACCACCGCACAAGTCTGCGGGGCGGGGTTTCCACCTGGGTCTGATCCCTGAGCCCGGGTTGGCCCCTTTGCTCAATGGGGCTTTTCAGAGTGGCTCAGGAAGCCGGGGGCCGGCCCTACAAAGGGCAGAGCAGGCTCAGTGTTGGGGGACGCATGGAGTGAAGCAGAGAGGATGGGCTATGTGATGCGCTTGAAAGGGCCCTTCCTGGGCATGAGATCAGAGGCCACGAGTCCACTTGTGCACTGAGTGACCTTGGGCAGTTTCCCCTTCAGTGAAAAGATTGGGTCCAATGATATAGATTCTCTAGAAAGACAGTAGAGTCTAGTGGCTCAGGTGATATTCAGGGTGTTACTTATCTCTCTGAGCCTCAGTTTCCTCATCTGAAAAATGGGGTGGGGGTAACTAAACCAGCCCCATGGGATCAAGGTAAGGACTAAATGAGATACCCCTTGAAAGGTCTTAACAGCAGAAGGGCATGACGAGTGCCACCGTGGTGCGAGTGACGATTCAAAAGGACTTTGTCTCGGGCCCACAGCAGCGTGAGCGAGTCAAGTCAGCGATTCCGGACTCGCTCTGTGCTGTGCGCGCATTGCAGCTGACGGCCACGGGAGCAAAGATACGGTTGAAGCTCCGGAGGTTGCACATCCCTCTCTTTGCTCAGGGTTTGGATTCTAGGCCTAGTTATGCCTTCATTTTGCTGTGTAACCTTAAGCAAGCTGCCCAAGTTCCCTTCTCCCTGCGAGGCCTCGGTCTTTCCATCTGTAACAAGAGCACGTGGCCGGGTCAGCAGGGCACCGCCCCTTCCCTCATCTCCTTCACCTCGGCAGGAGGCTGTCACTGCCCCCAAAGTGGCTGACTCGGGCTTCACCCAAAGGTGGGGCCAGGCTGCCTGCCCAAGGGTGCTAAAAAAGTTAATTAAACCCTGAAGAGGCCATCTGTTAAGAGAGCAGGGATGGTATATTCAATAGAAGCCAAAGGTTGGTGCGAAGTAATGAGTCTTTCTTAGCTGTGAATAATGTCTCTCTCCACCGTCAGCGCCCCAGCTCTGAAGGATGTGCTGGGACGTCCATGGCTCATCGTAATGGCCTGGGCACTGGCCCGCCTCTCTCCGCCGTCTTCACTCCCAGCTGCGGCTTCTCTCCGTTTCTGGCCTCTAACTCTTCTCCAGGCGGGGTCTGAGGCCCACGTGATCTCTGTCTGTCCATCCGTCTGTCTGTCTCCCTAACCCCTCTGCGTGCGTTTATTCCCTCTCTTACCTCTGAGGAAAGCTGGGGGACACCATGTTACACAGCCCATGCACACATACCGTATGTGGGAGTAGGAGGCCTGCCATGTGGCGTGTCTAGAAACAGTTTGGAAGGGGGGAGAGGGAGAAGATGGGGAGGGGAAGGTCCCGGAGGGAAGGCAGCCGGCCAGGAGAGAGGAGGCTGCTCAAGGGCAGCTTGGGCTGGTCCACTCCAGCTCCCGCTAGGCTCACCCACTCTCCATTGTATCCATGTGCCCGCCCTGCAGAGGGCAGCCTGCCTCAGACACGATCCCTGTCCTGGCAGGCGTCCCGCCAGGCACTGAGTAGTGAAGTTCTGGGGCTCAGAGTTAGTGTGAATATGGCTCCCTCAACCTCTCTGCGATTTATTTCTCCCCAACCTCTTCTGTAAAAGATGACGCTGGTTCTGCCTCACTCCCCAGACGGGCTCTGGGGACACCGATCTTAGCGGTGTCCCTTGAGAGGGTGGAGTTGCACCTAGCTCAGTGTCCTTATCTAGTACACCCTCGCCCCCAGGGGCACCCACTCTGGGCAGCTGCCCTGGAGGGATTCTGTCTTATCCTTCTGCCCATCCGGGACTGCCATCCGTCTGTCTGTCAATCTCTCTGTGGGTCCCCTCCTGCTCCATATAAAATTCTGGTATTCACAGGCAGATCATGGTCACAGCTGAGAAGTGGGAGCCCTGGGGCCGCCCCTCACCAGGTGGGGCTTGGCTTTGTCCCCCTTTGTGCTGGTACAAAAGGAAGCCGGGCAGGGGCGGGGAGGGGCTGGAGGCCTAGCAGGTGTCTGTCGCTGTCCTGGCAGCCAGCAGGGAGAGCGATGTGAGGGGCGGGTGGCGTCATTCACTAGCCGAGCGGGGGACAAGGCACCTTGATTAGGCCCCCAAGATAATCGCCGCACACCTGGGCTGGCACCCCAGAGGCCCCCCTTCCTGCAGGCATCCCTTTGTCTGTCTGGGGAGCCTCCCGCTTCCAAGCCTGAGATTGCAGCTGATAGACTGGGCTGAAGCCAGGCACGAAAGCCGAGAGGGTGGCGGTGAGGACGAGGGTTTCTAGAGCTGGGGAGACACGCCTCCCTATCCAGCCTGGAGAATGGAGGCATTCTGGGAAAGGGAAGGCCCAGCTCCCCACTGCTCTGGACAAAATAGTGACCAGCTTGTCGGGAACAGAGAGGACCAGGGTGGTAGAGGAGGGAGGACAGTTAGAATGTGTGTGTGAATGTGAGTGTGTGAGGTTATGAATGTGTAAATATGTGTGTGTGTGGCTCATAGATGGATATTTACTCACGGCCAGAGTGGGACGGAAGAGACGGGCCGCTGGATGACTCCTCAGTTCGCCCAGTGACCCACCTGCCGCCCTGGGGATGGTGCCCGTGCACTGGCTTTCTTTCAGAGGACTCTCTGGTCAAGGAGTATGCTCGTCCCTTGAGGAGAGAGGACAGATGTTCCCTGGAGTTGACAGTCCTCAAGCAATGCGGGGTGGGAACCAATGGGTTCGTGCCTGGGCACCCTTGCCCTTTGAGGAGGTGAGCATGATGAGGTGGGTGCTATCTAGATTTCCAGAAGAATCTGAGTTGGAAGGCACCTGGTTGCTTCCAGCAGGGGCCCACTCAGAAGGTACACTTTCTTCCCCTCCCAACCTCACTCCCTCCCCAACCTTCCTGGGATCGCCTCCCAAATCAACTACTTGCCCAAAATCTGTCTCTCGGGGCTGCTTGTAAAAGTCCTCACATTAAGACGGGGCGGCAATGAGAGGGCATGTTGGATCCTGGTGGTGGGTCCTGCATAGGGCGAGGGGCAGGGAAGGGCCTAGAAGCAGGCTGAACACCTTCCTGAGGTCAGAGGGGTCACAACCTCAGCCCAGCCTGGAGCAGGTTCGCTCCCAGAGCAGCAAGTGTGGGGATAGGAGCCTCGTCCTCCTGGGAGTGCACCCGGAGCCCCCACTGAGCCATGCCTGCGGTCAGGGACTGGGCCGGGGGCCTGTGGGAACTCGTGGTTGGGGGGCTTCATGTATCTCTGCATGGGAGTGTGGACAGCTGTGAATGTGGCTAGGTGGGTGTGTCTGTGTAAATGTAAGTGTGCGAGGAGGAACATGACCCTGTGCTCAAGTGCACGTGTGCACGGCGTGTGCATATGTGCACCCATGTAAACTCGGAATCAAGGGGCTTCTGGCTTTAGGAGCCTGGCTAACTGGCCCTGCCCCGCTGGTCACCCACAAGCTCCAGAGTGGCCAGTGGCTGCGTGGGGCATGGCACCTTAAGGTGGAGGCCAGAGCCGATCCATGGGGGACAGGATCACTCCAGTCTCTTGGGGACCAAATAGGGCCTTGAGGGGGGTGGGGAACGAATGTGGGGTGTCACAGAGCGCCATACTATCAGGTGGCTGCCTGCTGTGTCTTCAGTCTGGGATGGGCCTAGCCCAGGTAGGTTTCACACCCTGTTACTTGAGGGTGGCGTATTTCACCCAGTCACAGGCCCAGGAGCCGCAGAGGCAGGGTTGCTAGGAGAAGCACAATTTCTGTCCCTGGCTGTTGCCTTTCACGTTCCCCGCCCCCATCGGCGTCACTCAGCCACACCAGAAGCCCTGATCTCTCTCTAAAAAGGAAACGGTGAGCTTGGCTGGGTGATGGGGGCAGGTAAAGGGCACTTCCTGCCCATGTCAGGGCCTGATGAGTGGCCAGCTTTTTCCAGAGAGTGGTCCTCTCCAGGGGCCAGCCTCAGGGGAGTCCCAGCGTCCCTGGGTTGACTCCCTTCTCCTGGGGAGCACCGGGTTTAAAACACAAAAGCCCTCTTGTGCGAAGGCCGTGGGGGTCAGCCAGGCCCAGCCCTGTGTCTCACACGGGGAAGGTGAGGCTCAGAGAGGGAAAGCCACTTCCCCAGGGCACACGAGAAGCACACGAGGGCAAGGACCAGAACTAGAGCTCCTGGGTCCTGTATTTGCCCTGAAACACCCTACGCTTCGGAGGACTTTCACTCTTCTGGACCAGCTGGCCCCTTGCTCAGATTTTCCTACCCTCACCAGGAGCTACAGGGAGGGGCAAGCCCAACGAAGCTCCAGTGAGTGACTCCAACCTGTCGTCCTGGCCATGGACCGAGCCAGGACCGAAACCGGCAGGCCCCAGTCTCAGCAGGATGAGGACACTTCTCAGGTGAGCTCAGGCCAGGGTCCCGCCTGCCGCGGCCCCCTGTGCTAGGCTGAATCATGTCTCCTGAAAACCCATATGCATGCGACACCTGGAAATGTGACTTTATTTGGAAATGGGGTCTTTGCAAAGGTAGCACATTCAAGTGAGGTTATTCTGGATTAGGGTGGGCCCTGATTGGATGTCTTTATAAGAAGAGGGAAATGGGGACAGAGCAGAGACACACACGGAAAACCCACGTGATGATGGAGGCAGAGACTGGAGTGATGTGTCCACAAGCCAAGGAACCCCAGGAATTGCCAGCAAGCCACCAGCAGCTGGAGGAGGCAGGAAGGAGCTGCCCCAGGGGCCTGCCTTCAAAGAGAGCCTGGCCCTGCTGACACCCGGTTTCAGATTCCTGGCTCCCAGAGCGTGAGAGAGGACATTTCTGTGGTTGTAAGCCCCCGGTTTGTGGTGATTTGTCATGGCAGCCTGCGACATTAGCGGGCTCCTCTCTGCTCAGCTCAGCGCCTTTCTACCCCTCCCACCACAGTCATGCTGCCCTCGAGTGGGAGGAGGCTAAGCCACGCCAGTCCCTCTCTGCAGACTTGATCTTAAGTCCCCCGTCTGCCATTTCCTTTGCCTTGAACTCCCCTTCTGACCTTCTCAGCCTCACTGGCTGACCATCTTTCACCTTGGAGCTCAGAACTGATGCGGACCCTCCCCCAGCCCAGCTCCCTGCCTGCCCCGGGTGCCCCTCCTTGTCTGGTCGAGTCACACCCGTACTAAGAAAACCCTGTGTCTTCTTCTCCAGCAGTTGCCACGGAGCACTGGCCTCACCTGGCCCTGCAGGCTGGGCTAGGAAAGCCTTGTCTGAATGACCCTAGGTGGCCCGAGTTCCCAGCTGTCACGGGTGGCATGGTCGCAGTTGGTTTATTTGGGGACCTCTGTCACTGGGCAGAACTCCCCGTGGGCAGAGACATGCTGTGTTCTCCAGGAAAGCTCACCATGTAAGAGCCGCAGTGACAGTGCAGCCCAGCCCTTGCCTCTAGAGATGAGGAAACAGGCCCAGAGAGCGGAAGGAACCTAGTCAGAGTCAGACAGACACCAGGACAAGGCTAGGTTTCTTCCGCTGGTGAAGCAGCATCCAGGGGTGGTCATTTTGGTCCCCTTGAGGGAGGTAGCACCCACTCCTGGGTGCCTTAGGACTTTCTGAACTGGGGGCCTTTGCTGGTGATGGAGATGCCGTGGTGCGCTGGTCAGACTCGGGGTGCGGGGCCACACCCGAGGCAGGACCAGAGGCTCAGGGGGAGAGGTGTCCTCTCTGAGACAGACTCCGGGATGCTCCCTGCCGATAGCCCGTATGTCTTTGGGGATTACCTCTGCCACTGCTCAGTTTCCCGTGTCTCACCCAGACCTGGAGCCATTTAAGGACACAAAAAGTGAACCTGTCATAGGCTCAGATTTCGGCTTGGACATAGTATTTAGCCTCTCCGAGTCTCAGTTTCCCCAGCTATCAAGGACGGGGATGCAATGAGGCACCCGGAGAGCCAGGGACAGCTACTGGCTAATTCACATGAATTTCCTTCCCTTTCTTGTCCACCAGCCTCAGATTTCTGCCTGCCCCCAGCACGGTTTCGCTCCCCCCCGCCTCCCCGGGGCAGAGTGGACAGGCTGGGACCCAGGGGACCGGGCCTCTTCTGTGCCAGGCACACACCAAGTGGAGACCCTTTTCAACTCTCACAGCAGAGCTGTGAGGCAGAGCCATAACCCCGTTTTCACAGTGAAGGAAAGCGGGGCCCAAGAGGTTCGCTCCCTGGGCCAATGAAGAGGAGCGGCATGGTCAGGAAGGGCTGGAGTGAGCGGGGCCCTGAGGCCTTAATCCCCAGCCTTACTTTGTGTCTTCCTGCCACCTGCCAAGTTTGTTTCAGGCTCAACCTCACTTTGTTGGCATCGGAGTCCTGAGATCATCTACCAGGTGGATGACTCACAGACATGTGGCCTGGGACCCCTGCCCGGGACTGTCTGCCGCCCCGCCCTCACCTGGTACTTCAGAACCTCTGAAGACCCCAGGTCCCAGGCCCGCGGAATGATCACTGGCTCCAGCCCTGCAGGACCCTGGGCCAGGTGCGGGGCCGCATGGAGCAAGTCACCCAGCTAACACCCCGGCGCTGGAGGAACGTGTCCCCTCCACCGTGTCCAGGCCTCTCCCAGGGGCCTATAAATTTCACCTGTCCTTGTGTGGGAAGGAAAGAATGTCTGGGAGATGGAGGGCCTCTCCCGGTGTCCACCTAGATGGCTCTGCCAGGCCAGGCAATTTTGCTGATGTCACCTCCCTGGAGATATTAAATATTGATAATGCAATAAATTTCCCTGCACCTGCTATGACTCATGTCTTGATGTGTGTGGAAAGGAAAACGAGGGGACTGAGGTGTCTCCATTAGGCCGATGGGCTCCATTCTCGGGGCACTCTGGGACTTGTGGCCTCCTTGTGCCAGAAGGGGCCCATGTAGGCCCGCAGTCCCCCCCTCCACTGCAGGGCCCGAGCCTGAGATGAGCATTCTCTGTGGCAGGGGAAATCTTCTGGTTAGCCCCTAATGATGATCAGCCATCCATTTTCTTGGGAAGTTCTTCTTGAAGTCTGACTGGGATCCATATCAAACAGGATCCTGATAGGTGAGCCCCATATCTCAAACAGGTGGCCCTGGAACTTTATTTCTAAGGAGCAAAGCACCTGGAGGGGCTCAGGAGTCTCGCTCTGACCAATTTCTGACTGCCTACTTGCTGTATGACCTCGGGCCAGTTACAATGTCTCTGAACCTCAATGTCCCCATCTATAAAATGGGACAAAAATCTCTGCCCGGACTAACTCCCAGGACTATTGGGTGCACGGGTGCACAGCGTGACAAGTGGAGGGAGGACTCCTGGGCCAGTGGTCCCCTGCAATGAATGGCTTGATCAAACAAGACAATAAATATGGAGGGCTTTACAAATGTAAATTGCTTTGTAAATAAAAGTGGTGTGTAAATGTTAGGGATAAGTATATGCTTCAAAACTTATGATAGCCAAGTATGCTTGGAAGGGGACGGGCTCCTAAATTATTCTTTTATCCTTGGTCCTAGAGGCCCTTGCACAAGTCTGTTAGAAGTGGCAGGGAGCCCGCCTCCAGTGGGAATCATGCTCCTCTGCTCCCTTCCCTCAGGCCTCAAGCCAGGCTCGGGCTCCTGATTAAAGGACCCTGGAGCGAGTAGCTTATCAGTTACAAGGAATCAATAGGCGGTTTCTTTATATTTTTCAATTACAAGAGCTGACAGAGGAAAGAGAAAAACTCAGGCGCCCTGTCGCCAATAGCTGTTGAGGCAAGAGGAAGTACAGGGTCAGTGGCTGGGCCATCTGTCAATGCCAAGTTCTGCCCACCTGGCCTGCTTTCTGCATCACCTGGGTGTACCCAGAAGAGGGACCAGGAAGAGATAGTGCACCTACCCATGACTTCCTCAAAATTTTTTGGCTGTGGGAACAGTTTCCTGAGCCTTGATTTTCCAGGAAATAAGCAGAATTGAACTGGTGATGCAGGGAGGAACTTCTGCAATCGGCAACGGGTTGACGGGATGGCCACCCACCACGAAGATCAGCTTCAGAGAACTGCGGATGGGAGGGCAACTCTGAGGGCTGTTTAGGGGGAAACGCTAACCCACGATTCTCATAGCCAATGAGAAAACACAAAAAGAAAATGAGCTCAGGAGGCAGCAAGCAGGGTGCAGGGCAGATAGGAGGAGGCATTTGGAGAGAGGGATGCTTTGTCAGAAGCCTGATTTGCTACTCCTAAGGGGTTTCTGCTCCCGGAGATACCCAGGTTGCTGAGCACCCTTCAGTTTTGGGGTCTGTGAGTGGCAGGGGCGCAGTCCCTTCCTGCCATGAATGCCGTGGTTGCCCTTCCCTGACCCCTGCACCAGGCCTGTGCACGGTTCTCCCAGCGGCTGGGAGTGTTGAATGCTGACGCCTCCACGTGGGGTCCCTCAGCCCACGATAGACACACGGGGCTGCGAAAGAATCACCCTTGCCTAAAGGTGCTGAATTATGCTCCAGAAGCCACACCCCTTCCCTGGCGGGATAAGATGAGGCTAGACTTCAGGTGTGCCCACACCCTTGTCTAGATTTTCTTCCCGCACTACTCTCTGTTATGGGGCTCACCTAAGAGCATTTCCTAACTGACTCAGGCTCTGCTTGCTTCTGGGAAAACCTGACCCATTCCATTCATTCAGCAAACATATATTGAGCATCTACTACACGCAAGCACTGCGCTAGGCCCTGAAGACACGCACGTGACCAGAACTGAGTAGGTCCTCATGGGAGAGAAAGGCAAGAAACAGGTAAACAAATAAGTCAATTAGTTCAATGTGAGTGCTCAGAGGAAAAGAACAGGAATGACGTGCTAGAGGGCAGAGAGGCAGGGAAGCCAAGGGTGGCCTGGCCAGCCACGGTCTTAGGCAACGAAGTGATTGAATCGATTTATGTTTTTCCAAGATCACCCTGGTGGTCCTGGGTAGATGGGAAGGAATGGGGCTATGGGAGCTGTAATAGATGCTTCTAGTGCCTCTCAACACTCCCCACAGCCCACTGGTGGTTCCAGCTGCAGGTAGTGGGCTGAGGACAGACACCTCCAGATGCTTACCTGTCCTCTCTGCTTTTCCTTCTGTGGGGTTTCTGGGGTAGCCCGAAGAGCTCACTCAGCCTGCACGGACAGCCCTGGAGCAGGAAGGGGACGGGAGTTCAGGCCTCAGCAGGCAGCCATCTATCAACAGGGACGAGTCAGTAAACAAATAAGGGCCCCAGCTGCCACCCTTTGGAGGGACCGCCCTTCCTGAGGGTAGGGCCACTGCAGCCGTCCGCAGCTGTACCAGTGACTCAAGAAGACACCACAGCCTGGGTTTTCTCTTTCCTGCCTCACTTGTGCTCACTTGTGCCTCCTGAGATCACCCCCCAAATAAACAGCCCACCCCTGAATCCTTGTCTCGTGCTCTGCTCTCCGGGGAACCCAAATAAGATGGCGGCGCCCAGGGGCGAGATAACAGTGGCTGGGAGTTGGTGCCGGCAGAGGGGATAGCGATCTGGAAATGGATCCAGGACATATTTTGCAAGTTAAGTGATAGGGCAGGTTAATGGACTAGCTGTATGCAGAGGGCAGGGAAAGGGGGGGAATCGAGGATGACGGAGGATTTCAGCCTGGGGGTAGATGGTTTGTGGAAGTGGGAAGACTGAGAGGAGAGTATGTGTCCGGAGGGGGCTCAAGAGGTCTGTCTGGCTGTGTGTATTAAATCTGCAATGCCTGGCAACCCTCTCAGGGCGATTCGCAGGAGGCAGTTGGAGATATACGTCTGGAGCTCGGGGCAGAGCCGAGGGCTATAGACATCAATTTGAGAATGTGTCACCAGCTGAGAAATGGCGTTTTAAGCCATGGGCCTAGAGAGCACCAGTGAGAAAATGCAGAAGGAAAGCAGTTTGAGCGGGAGGAGAGCAGCACCCTCGTCTGCACTTTGCACAGGGGCTTTGGGTAGGTACCGTGTGCCCGGGCCCCTCTGAAGTGCTGGGGCACAGATGGCATGACACCTACCCTGCCCTCACGGGGCTCTCTCCATCCATCACACCCAGCACATAGTAGGTGCTAAGCAAGCATTGGCTGCTGGGCAAAAGCAGAGAAATATGCTGCTGTTAACTTTGTGGGAGTCCAGAGAGAAAGATGACTCCAGTATCCTGGGGTGGAGGGGTAAAGCTGGGGAGCCTTCCCAGGGGAGGTGAGTGTAGAGCTGGCCTTGGAAGGATTCAGGCAAATGATGAGATTTGGGGAGAGGAATGGGAAGTAGTTTCTGCTTGGACATTCCCATGCTGGGGAGAACATCACTGATGTTGCAAAACTGAGAGTCCAAGAGCCACAGGAATGCATGTGAGTTTGTGTGAATTTGTGTGTACTTTGTGTTCATGTATGAATGTGTGAGTGTGCATAGTGTGGAGCTGAATGTGTGAGCAAGAGCAAGTGCAAGTATGTGTGTGCAAGACTGTGAGTATGAATGAGTGTGATGAGGTGTGAGTGTGAACTAGTGAGCTTGTGTGAGTGTGAGCTCGTGCATGTGTGTGAAAGTAAAATTGTGAGGGCATGTGAACCAGTGTATGTGTGTGAGTGTGCGAGGCAGCGAGTGTTGTGACCATGTGTGTTTGAGTGTGTTAGCATGCACTGTACCTACGCCAGTGCCACAGCCACGCTTGTGTTTGTAATCTCTGTGATTTGTTGGATTTCAGCCAGGCAGTCAATCCTCTACCAGACATGGAGAAAATGACTTTCATACCCCGGGGAACCCGTGTCCACCCAGATGGACAAGTGCGTGACGTGGCCAGCGGTTACAGAGCAGCAAATGTGAGGCCTCTCCTCATCGGAAGGATGGCTCCTTTGGGGAGTGCCCGGCGGTTGGGACCTAGGAGCCCGCTGTGACCTTGGCCTGGTCCTCAGCCATCTCTGGGTTTGGCCCTAGCCCAAGTGAGAGAACAACGCAGAAAAACATGACTAGCGAGAGACTGGAACCGTGGGAGTGGGCTTTCCCAGACCCAGACCGTTGGCTGTCAGCTCTCCAGAAAGGCACACACCCCCCACAGGTCGCGGGCCTCCTGGGGGGGCCCCGGAGCCCATCCCGATGCCCTGCTCTAGCAGTCCACGGGGGTAGGAGTGTCAGCAGAAGAGAGACGGTGAGCTTTGGAGCCAGACATTCCACAGGGCTGCCACTTGCAGGAAAAGTTGTTCTGAGCTACGTCTGTGTGCTGTGCCTTCATCACCGTGAGTACTTCTCCCAACAGCCCAACGAAGGAAGTACTTAGTGCCATGTTACAGGTAAACGGGCGGAGGCCCCGTGACATGCCCTGAGCTGGTTAGCGGTTCTGGCCACCCTGCTAAACTCCCTTCCTGGGCTTCGTGTCTGCAGAGTGAGGGCAGTGCTGCCAACTCCGTGGGCCGTCTCCCCTCCCACAAACCCCCTCCTGCCAACCCAAAGAGCAGTGACCCTCTGTAGTCTTGCACTGAGTGCCACCTGCCTCCACCCCAGTCACCTGGCCCAGCATGTGGCCCCAGCCCTTGACCTTGGGCAGACACCTGATTGAAGTGTCCTCCCCAATCAGGGCTCTGGGGATCAGGCCCAAGGTCTCTCTCCAAAGGGCCCTTCTTTACTCAGAGCCACGGAGAAGGAGGGTGTTTGGGGATGTGGTGGACTCTGTGCAAGGATGTCCTTTGAAAAACTCAAGATGAAAATACAAATGGGACCTGGCCAGGTAGCTCAGTTGGTTAGAGCGTCATCCTGATACACCAGTGTTGTGGGTTCAACCCCTGGTCTCTCTTCTCTATCTAAAAAGTAATATTTTTTTTAAAAAAGAAAATACAAATATATGAATGAATGGAGCAAAGATGGTCTTTTCAACAAATGGTGCCAAAACAACTAAACATCTGCCTGCCAAAAAGCAATCTACACACGGACCTCACGCCGTTCACAAAATGAACTGAAACGGGTCAGAGACCTAAATGTAAAATGCAAAACTATGAAATTCCCAGAAGAAAACGTAGGACAAAATCTAGGTGGCCTTGGGTATGGCAATGGCTTCTTAGCTATAACACCAAAGGTACGATCCATGAAAGAAATAATGGGTAAGCTGGGCTTTATTCAAATTAAAAAGTTCTGTACTGTGAAAGACACTGTCAAGAGAATGAGAATAAAAACCACAGACTGGGGGAGATATTTGCAAAAAGACATATTCGATAAAGACATATTAAAACCTGACAATAAGGAAAAAAACAAGTTGATTAAAAAGGGGGCAAAAGACCTGAGTAGAAACGTCACCAAGTAAGATATACAAATGGCAAATAAGCACCAGATGAGATGTTCAACCTCATGTGTCACCACAGAATCACAGATGAAAACTACGCTTCACAGCTACGAGAACGGCCCGAACCCAGAACACTCACAGCTTCCTGTGACGGCGAGGGTGTGGGGCAACCGGCTCCCTCATTCGTTGCTGGTGGGAGCGCAAAATGTGCAGCCGCTTTGAAGACAGTTTGGCAGTGTCTTACAAAACTGAACATCTCTATTCCCACCGTATAATCCAGCAGCTGTGGTCCTTGTTATGTAGCCAAAGGAGCGAAAAACGTATGCCCACTCAGACACCTGCACACAGATGTTTACAGCAGCTTTGCTCAGAATGGCTGAAACCTGGAACCAACCGAGACGTCCTTCAGCAGGTGAACGGATAAACTGTGGGACATCCGGACAACGGAACACATTCAGCACCAAGATGAAACAAGCTTTCAAGCCATGAAAAGACATGGGGGGAAACTTAAATGCATATTTCTAAGGAAAAGAAGCCGATCTGCAAAGGCTACAAAGTGTATGATTCCAACCACAGGACATGCTAGAAAAAACAAACCACGGAGACAGTGAAAAGATCAGTGGTGGTCTCCGGGAGCTGGAGGGCAGGAGGGACGAACAGGCAGAGCACAGAGGATTTTAGGGCAGTGAAAAATGGTGGGTACACTTGTCAAAACCCACAGAACATACACCCCGGTCGTGTGTGGCTGCGGGCTCATTGACCGTGGCCAATGTGCCGCTCTGGTGCGAGAGTTTAATAGCAGGGGCGGCGGGGGCGGCCGTGGGTTAGAAGAGAAATCTCTACACCGTCCGCTTAATTTTGCTGTGTACTAAAACCGCTCTAAAAAAATAAAGTCTGGTTTTTTTTACAAAATATATGATGAGTAAAGGGGGTCAAACATATGGTCACAGAAGGAAACTAGACTTTAGGTGGTGAGCGTGTAACAGAGTGTACGGATACCGAATTGTAGTGTTGCACACCTGAAATTTATACAGTTATTAACCAACGTTGCCTCAACAAGTTCAATTTAAAAATATGTAAAGGACAAACCCTTACATTTGGTGCCTGTTTTGATCTTAAATCCGTGCACTGTGATCCCGATAACATTTTCCCTGACTGATCACTGGGACTCTGCTCCTAGCATCGTTCAGTGCGGCTTTTATTATTATTACCAGCAGCCACTGAGCATCGGTCAGGCACTGTGCCAGAATCATGACTCTGATGATCTCGTTTGACCTCGTGAGAACCCGCCGCGGTAGGAGCTGGTACCCCACTTAAAGACGAAACAACCGAGGCCCAGAGAGGTGAGCCCTCATGCCCGACCTGCAGTGAAGCCAGTTGTGAACCAAGGACCGTTCATCGGTACCCATCTCATGGTTCCCCGTTTGTTTTCGCCGTTCCCATTCTTTACATGGGAAGCTGCCCGGAGCGGGCGGCGCCTCGCCCGCCTCCAGGCTTTTGCAATTACACCCTCATTTCCGAGGACCCCTTCCCCGTCTCTGGAGTCTCGAAGGCTCCACAGGAGTGAAAGAAAATGTCAAGAATATTAACCTTATAATTGAGTAAAACCTGAGAAGAATCGTTAAACCACAATTTAATATTTCCCAAATGGTCCGTCGACATTTTGAAGACATGTCGGACTCTGGCCTGTACGTCCTGACCACGCAGGTGAAAGGCGGGTGTTGGGAGGGGCCAGGAGAGCAGGCTGCCTGGCGCGGTGACGCCGGAACCATGGATCTGCAGCCAGAGCAACAGCCTTCACCTTCACCGTGATCTTCAAGGTCATTCCACAGGTGAGGCTCGAGTGAGACGTGGAGTCCAGAGGTGCTACATAAACATAACAATTGCGAATGTACGAGGACCCCCGGGAATGCTGGGTGCCAGTTCATTTCCGGATGTGAAGTTCCAGATGCTTTATCTGTAAAAAATTGACTTAAAAAATGTGCGCCTTCCTAGCACCCAGGTCTTGGTTTCTACATACCATTTTCCGATAAAAGGGACCAGGGTCCTTGAAGAAATGGCTGCTTCTATGGCTTGGCAGAGAACATGCAAGGTGGCTGTGAAGATTTTGTGGTGCCAGAAAGTAAGACAGTGCTAAAAATAAGAAACGACAAAACTGCACGGTGGGCTTGTATCCAAAAAATAACAGGGCCACGTCAAGACAACAGAGGCGTCACCCTGTGAGAGCTTGCAGTGACCGAAGGTAGAACAATGTGCGTGATGCAGACTGGTCGGAATACTGAATTCCAACCAGTCACGTAGACGGGGTGAGAGAGGTGGGAACTCGCCACTGGAACAACAGGGTGGGAATAGCTGCAGACAGGATGCACCGTGGGCTCTGAGAGCCGTGGGCAAAACTTGAAGGAGAAAGAGGGCATCTGCAGAGCCTCAAGGTGTCTCCCCCTCCTCTAACGTATTCCTTTGTCTGGAGGTTTTAATGTGTGCCCACAAATTCATAGATGTCCAGGAGGAGGGGCTTCATTCCTCTCTTTTTAAGTGCTTGCTGGCCTTACAGACGTGCTTCTAAGAATAGAATATGGAGAAGGCGAAATAGTCACACTGCAGTGGAGGAACTTGGCGGTTACCACCTGAAGCTGTGGTCAAGGGGAACGTCACTAGCGAGAAGTCCTGCAGATGTCACGGGCCCCTGACAGGATGAGATGAAAGTCCACGGTTTCCCACTAGTAGAAAAGCTGGTGAAGTTCAAAGTTAACATAAAGGAGGCTGGGTGAAGTGTATGTGGTAAATCTCTGTGCAAACTTGGAACTCTTCTATCAACCTAAAATTATTTAAAAATGAAGTGATTAAAAAAAAAAAACCATGTGCCTTGTTTTGGATCCAGGATCTCCAAATTGTGGAATGTTAACTTACTAGCCTTAAATTAAGCTATTTTGAGAGCCACAAATTCAATCTTTTATTTCCCTCTGCAATACATACTACATTGCACACATACTCCCGTATATACACAAATAACTGTGTGTTCACTAAAATGGGACTGTGCCATCTGCATTCCCCCATAGCCTGCTGTGTTAATAGCAACGCATTGTGAGAGATCCAAAGGGATCAGAAACATTTGCCAAGAACTACCATGGGGGGGGGGGCCTCTCCCACACCTTCTGGACTCTTCTCTGTGCCCTGTGGAAGTTCTGTGGCCTTCTTCCCACACTCCTAGCATGGATGGCCCCAGTCCTTGTAACAGGGAGCCAGAAAGCCCTGCATCCCAGCACCCCACAACGTGGGTCAAAACCCACAAGGGGCTGCCTGGGGACTCTCCGGAGGCCTCCCAGAAAGGAATCTGAACTGGAAGCCAGCAGATCTGGGTTCCAGTCCCGCAACGTGGCCCCAGGCAAGTCATGCATTGTCTCTGAGCCTGTTTCTTTGTTTAAAAAAATGGGGAAAGATTCCTGGCTGTGCCTCTCTCCTGGGATTCAAAGGATGCTGCCCACGGGAAGTGTGGGGGAGCCGTGCGTTAGCTCTGCATCTCAGCACTGGCGTTCAAATCCCCAGTCTGCTCTTTCCTGCCTGGGCAATGCTTGCTGAGAGGTTTAACCTCCCTGGGCCTCAGTTTCCTCACCTAAAAAGGGGACTGATGTTAGTCCCAACCCCGTGGTGTGGCTGTGGGGAGCGAGTGGGGCTGATGTGTGAAGGGTGCTGAGCACAACGCCTGGTACGAAGTCTCAGTCAGTGGCAGCTGTAGTGGTTGCTGGCTTGGGTGTTAACCAAATACCTGCAGAGCAAGCCTGGGGGCACCCCCAGATGCCCGTGGTGGCACGCAGCCCTCCTGCTCCTCCTCGGAGCCAGCCCCAGTAGACGCACCCAGCAGTCTCCTCACTCTGACAGCCAGCTCCCAGATGTCCAGTGTCTCCTGGCCCGAGACCCAGCTCCTGTGGGCAGCACAGAGCTGCCAGCCTTGTGGAGAATGTCGGCAGCCAGAGAACAGGCCTAAGGGGCCATGCTGCGGAGCGGGGCAGGGCCAGGGGAGCGACAGCCATCCTCAAGCCTCCGCCAGCCTCCCTGGAGATGTCACAGGCTTAGCAGGGGCTGCTTGACACATGTCGGATAAAATAAGGAAAAATAAATAACAATGTTTATAAGAAGATTAGCGAGGAGGCGGCAAAATTTCTCTAGGGAGCCTCCTTGGCCGCATCTCAGAGCACAGCTTCCATCGCCTTATCAGAGACATAATGAGGTGCCGGGATTTGGGGTCATTAAAAATCCTCCCTGGCCAGACCCCCTCCCTTTGCCTGTCGCCTTTGATGGTGGAGTCAGGGGGCCTGGTGACTGCATGGGCCTTCTGCCCCTCCCGAGCTGTCTGCCATTGCTGTCCCTCTTCTGCAGGGGATGGGGATGAGATTGTAGGGCCCAACTTGGTGGAAGTAATGCAACGTGACGGCCCAATTTGTGCCCGAGGCCCCTCGGGCAGAGGACCCTTCTCCCCCACGCAGATTAGGCTCTGTTTTTATCTTAGCTGCCTTCGGAGACAAAAGGGGCAGTGTGCAGGCGCATGTGCCCAGCAAGGCCGCCACAGCTCCACACTGCCTCGCTTCGCACACGGGGAAACTGAGGTCCAGGCAGGGGCGGTGTTCAGAGGTCTCAGCATATTGGCGGCAGAGTCAGGCTTTGAACCCAGGTCTCTGGACTCCCAGCTCAATGTTGGGTGTGTTTAGCAGATTTCCGCATTTTCGTAGAGGGAGGGGAGCGGGGAAGTGATGATGGAAACAGACAACTCAATTCAGTGACAACAGATGTGTTGGGATCTCCCACAGCATGCAAGTCACTGGGAGAGACGCAGGGAGTGCAGAAGCCAGGGAGACACAAGTGGTGGCCTCCGTCCAGCAGGAGTCAGGAATTCAGAAGCCAGCGTCCATAGGCCAGCGTCTGTCACCGCCCCCATCCCAGACATCCTGATCTGCTCAGTGATCCCTATCAGTGGCACGAGAAAGTGCTCTGCCTTTAACCACCTCCTCTTTGTCCGAAGCTTATCTTCCAGGAGCTCAAAGCACTTGCATTGTATTAATTTTCTCAGCCACTCACTGGCTCCACCTCCCTTGAGGGAAGGGAAGCTTGGAAGAGGAAGGATCATCCTGTGTTTCAATTCAGGAAACTGGGGCTGGGAGCGGCACTCATGGTGCCTCTGGCACACGCGGTGCCTTTGTGCCGGGCCGCGCTGGAGAGCACGGCTGGGGGAGCAGCGCGAGGTGCGGTCCCAGCCGCAGTGGCACCCCTGCTTCCCCCAGCCCCGTGCAGTGCAAGCCTGCGCAGCCTTACTGCAGCCCCGCCGCCATGTCTAACAGCCTAGGATGGTCCTGAGGTCTCTCCCAGCTGGGCCTCTGGCCAATGGCAAAGCCAGGAAGGCCCCTATACTAGAGAGAGCACCCCAGGGCTTCAAACACCAGAGTCCTCACCTGTGAACAGGGTCGATACGAGCCTATGCGGTCACTGGGCTGACGTGATGAGATACTGGATGTTGCTGTGTTTTGTGAACTATGAAGTGCTACATAAATATTAACTTTGGTCGTTCACCAGGCTGCTGCATGGAGCCAGTTACTCCATTCCTTTCTTCCCAGTCCTGTGCTGGCTACCCGCCAGAGTGTGTCCACCAGGTTTCCCCCCAAGAGAGATCCCAGCCCAGCCTAGGTCTTATCTGTCAGCACCCAAGGCCACCTAGTGCCCAGGAGCCGGGACAGGGCATTCCTGTGTAATCCCCTGCCCTGGTCCACAGGCGAGGCAGGAAGCGGGCAGCCCCATCTCACAGGCAGGAAAGCCAAATCCCATCAGGAGGGCAGCCCCCGCCTCGTATCTTCCAACCCCCCCCACCCCCCCAGCCTTCGCTGCTATAGCTTCTCAGCTATTTCATCTGGAAGGGATCTGAAATCATAGGGGAGCTTCCACCCAACCCTTCCCTCCAGAGTTGGGGTGACCAGAAGCCGAGCAAAGGAGGGAGCCTGCCGGTCCCAGCACGGAACCATGACCCCAAGCAGCTCCAGGAGCTCCTCAGGGGCAGTGGCCAGGGGAGATGTGACTTTCCTCAGCAGGAATCTGAATGTCTTCTGGTCTAATTTTAGAGCTTCTGAGGTTCTCTGCTTACGTTGGCCTAACCCGAGGCACTGGGGGCCCAGGATGCACCGCAAACGGGTGGTGGGTACATCTTGGGCTCCACCGCGGGCCCCACTGGGGCGGCCCATACAGCACACAGCCCTGGGGGAGTGGGGAGCGCAGCTTTTGCAGGACTGAATTCCAGGACCGACAGTTGGAGTCTCCTCTCAACACACGTGGCTCTCAACCCCTGAGTCTCTGGTGTCTCGGGGCAGCTGGCCGGGTCCTCAGCCCTGGAGCTGGGCCCCTTGCTGAGTCTCCATCAGCCCGGAGGGAGTTCAATGCCACACTCACCAGCAATAACAGAATACCAGTTTGCACATAATTGACTTTTGAAAAATAAATTTGAGCCGACTCAAGGCTGTGCCTGTAATGCTGCCTCTCTCAATTGCTTACATCCCAACACTGAAGCAGGAGATACAACAATAATAAATAGTAACTCGTGTTCGATAATAAATAATAAGTAGTATTCACGGAGCGCTTGCTATGTGTTCTATCTGCAGGATCTTTGTTATTTTTCCAACAACAACTGAGAGGCAGGGACTATTGTTAGCCCCTTCTTCAGATGGGAAAACCGAGGCTCAGGGACACTGCCCCTGCCTGCGCTCTACCAGCTGCCACTGGTGTGAATGCAGACCTGTGGGACCGCAGGCCCCGTCCGTCAGCCACTGCGTGGAGTTCAGCCGAACCCAGGAACTGTTCCTGACCCGGCCCCCATGGGCGAGTGCGGCACTTGGAAGGCCATCATCTGTCCGTGGGTCTGGATAGAAGGGAGGTGGGGCAGACCTGGTTCTCCGGTGGCTGCCCGGGCAGCGCCAGCGTCCAGGGAGCCGCTTCATGGTGGACCCTCCTCCCACAGCCTGTCCCTCCTCGAGCCCCTGCGACACAGTCTTCCTTCCTTCCCACTCCTCCCCTGACGTAATGAGTCGTGTCCTGCCCCGCGGGGTTTCGGTATCTGCTTGTGAGAGTCCAGCTGACAAGTTCTGCTCTCCTTTGGAGGATCCAAAGCTCATTAGCTTTACAACGGAACCCGCGTCCTTGCTGCTGCAGTCCAGCGGGGCCGGGTGTGTGCAAGGCCTGGGCTCAGCCCTGCACCCCCGCGGCTGCCCCACCCCCACCCCCCGTCCGCCCAGGGCCTCAGCACTCTCTCCCGCAGGGCCCTGTGGGAATTGCCTGTTCTGATTTACCTGGGGAAACAGAGGCTGCTTTTCCTGCCGGGATGCCTCCCCCTCTTGGTCATGGGGAGCCCCAGAGAGGCCCCGGGTCCCCATGTCTCTACGGCCTGGGGAGGGCAGAGGGGAAGTAGAGTTGGGAAGCATTTGTTTCTTGTCAACAAAGGAACTCATTTCTTTAGGCAAATGAGTTGGGGAGGGAGGGACCAGCTGGAGACCAGCAGTGGTTAATTAGAAAGGAAATGAGTGGCTGGCAGAGATGAGCAAGGGGCGAGGCGGAGCAAGGCAGGGCAAGGGCGAGGCAGGCTAGGGTGGGTCCGGGCTGGACAGGAGCCGAGCCCTGAGTGGGCACTGCAGCGGACAGCGGGGTGGCAGGGCAGGTGGGAGCACACTGCCTGGTCTTCTGGAGTTTCCAGCTGGCTACGGAGGGGAAGCGTGAGCTAAGGGGACAGAGAAGGGATATTGAAAAGAAGAGGCAGGAGGCCATGCAGGGAACCAGGGGGCTGTCGGTCCGGCTTTCTTGAGGCAGGATTGACCCAGGTGCACCCCTTCCAGGATGTCCACTTGCTGACCACCCCGATGCACAGACCTCTCGGCAGCTCCTCAGGTCCTCGTTCATCCAAGTCGTTCTTCACCGTCACATCCAGCTTTGCCCCACTCAGCGCGGTCACACGGTCTCACGCTGCCTCCATCCCTCACAGGGAGATCCACCAACAAATTATATGAAAAGGATAATATGCCACAGGGCACGTCAGGATGAAACAGGAGCCTGGGGTAAACACCTTGTGAGAGCGGGGGGTTTTAGGGGACAAAAATAATTGGCTGGACTCCTCACAGGCTGTGCTAGAGGCCGACCGAAGTCTTGGGTGCGGCTGTCAGCTCAGATTCCGTTTGGGTCCGTGTCACCAAAATGCCAGAGCGTAGAGATCATCGAGTTTAACGCCTCAGATGTAGACGGGGGCCAGAGGAGGGCTGTGACTTGACTACACGCTTCTGCGGTAGGAATGGGTGTGGATCCGGTCTCCCGACTCCTGCCAGGGCTCTTCCACTCTTCGCTGAGTGTCTCCTGCAGGAAATGGTAACGGAGGACAGAGCTGCCAGCCCCTCTCCCCTTAGGGCCCTCGGCTTCCCCCTGCCGGTTCTCTGGGGGCTTCCGTCATCGCATCTGTCCAATGGGCGTCTGTCCTGAGTGCTCCTTACAGCATGTTCCCTTTGACTCGGACTCAAATTTTTACCCTTCACCCCCACCCCAGCTGCGACGGGTTCCTTCTCCAGTCCTTTGCGGCACCAGGGAACTAAGGGTTAAATCCCACAACTCCTCCCTCGTTCTCCACTAGTGACTTGCTTCTCTCCTCTCTCAAGTGGTGATGGGGTGCTGGCTGAGAATAGAGGTGGCCGCTCTTGGGCTCTGCTCGGAGGAGCTGCGACGACACAGGGAATTCTGCCTGCTGTTCCGCTGTGCTCCAGGCCTGGGACCCTGGGACCTCTTCTCTGGCGCCACAAGGCAGGGTGGCTGAGGCTCCTCTCTGAGACCCAAATGGGGCCCAAGAGGAGGAGCCATGGGGAACTTGCTGTCCCCCAAGAATCTGTGGCTCAGACTCTGTTTCACAGACACTATTGATCAGGGTCTTTCTGGTGTGCCAGGGCCTGTGGCACCCACACGCATCCCATCTTTCCCTCCCCTGTCTCACAGCTGGGCGGGTGGTGAGACAGACAGCGGGAGATACCACGGCGGTACCGTCCTGCAAAGACTGTGTGTGCGCACGTGTGTGCAGAAGCCTGTAAACATGGTTGGACAGTTAATCTCCTAAAATGAGAAGGGACCCACCTGTCACATCCCATTCCACTCCTCCACCACACAGAAATCCCCTCCACAAAGTCTCCGACCTACGCTCTCCGAGGCCCTGCGCTCTGCCTCCTGTGACGAAACATGTGTTCCCTCCAAAGGCAGCCTGTGGCCTTGGAAGAAACAGTTCTGACTGTTAGAATGAACTTCCCCTGCCTTCCCTTCCTGTCTTCCCCTAGGAGGACCTGAATCAGGACACGTGAATTGGAAAGAAGGAAGGAGTCTGGCTGCTGCCCCTCCCGGAGTCTCCAGAGAACCTGCCCTGGATGACCCCAGGCCACAGAGCTGTCCTCCTCCTCTGTCCACACCCTTTATAACCGTTCTGTTTGTCCTCAGGCCTCTGGCCAGATGAGCCCTATTTCCCCGGCTGGACAGGGAGCCTAGTAAGCACAGAGATTGTTTCCTTTGTCAGGTGTCGACTCTGAATAAGATGGTTAAGAGAAAGTGCTTAGAGTAGTACCCGTCCGTGTGAGTAAGTGTTAGCTGCCGTAACAAGAAGTGCTGCCATACTTATTACTACCATCGTCTTGGTCCCATCACCGTCACCACCTGCCGTGCACTCACCTGGGGCGTAAAGGAGCACCCCGAGGGGCCTTGCATGCAGTGCCCTCATCCAGCCCGCTGAGCAATGACAGAGTGAAGAATTACGGGGCCCTCACCACGTGCCAGGTACTGTCTTAAACATTTTACATGTGATAACCTGGTTAATCCTCAAAATCTATAATGTTCCCCTTTCAAAGGTGAGTAGACTGAGACACAGACAGCTCACCCGTTTGCACGGCTGTGAGTGACTGAGCCAGGATTCGAGCCCAGGCAGCCTGCCACTAGTCTGTGTTCCTGTCTATCTCTCCACACCTCGAGTGTTTGGTGAGAAAGGTTTGACCTTTGGGGGCCCATGAGTAAGCAAATAGAAGTCTATCCATGGGACTCGTTCTCTGGTACTGAGCCTAGGGCGGGGGGAGGAACTTCGAGTCTAGCTGTCATTGGCACCGCTTCCTGTCCCCACCCTTGGCAGAAGTCCCTGAAGTCCAAAGTGAACCCCTGGATCATGGTGATTTTGTCATGCGTTCCCTGTCGTCCTAGGGCAGGATGAGAGGGTGTACTGGGAGAGGAGAGCATTGCTGTCACTTCTTGGAGAGGGAGGTTCAGGCCTTTGCAGAGAAAGCAGGAGCAGCGAGCTTGGAGACATGTTCTATCACAGAGTGACAGCGAGCACAGCGCCCATCAGCCCACCTGCCAGAACGCGCACACGCACTCGCACATGCACGCGCACACAATATTAAAGTCATATTTTTGGTTGCTGGGAAGGCACACTTGTCACTTCCTCCGCCCTAGGCAACCCACGGGCCCAGCTCCCCTTTTCCTCCCCACCCTGCCCCACTGTGGAGCACCCTCCATTTGTATTTATATAGACAAATCGGCCTGGCTAATTAAAGTTCTCTCGCTGGAGAGTGAGGGAATTAATAAGAAGGAAAAAACTTGGAATGGAGCCGACCAAAAGCTGGGGCCCCTGGAGCCAAAGCCAGAACTCACAGCATAAAGGAGGCCGGAGAGTCGAGCAATCCCCGTCTCTGTCCAGCAGGCAGGGCCCCGTGAGCTCACCCCCGCCCTCCCCAGGGGCAGGTAGGGGACACTCCAGGGCCCTGGGAATGAGGGTGCTGGTAGGAGCCCCAGTCACTGTGTGTTTTGTGCTGTGGTGTCACATACGTGCCCTCTCGCTGGCCTCAGGATATCTAGCACAAGGCTTCCTGGGCTTGGACCCTGGCTCTGCCGCTGACAGCTGTGCAACCTGGGCAAATTAATGTGCCGTTCTGTGTTCTATGTGTCAGTTTATTCCTCTGCAAAGTGGGAGCATCATAGGTTGGCACATTTAAATGGCTTAGAAGAGTACCTGGCAGGCGGTGAGGGCCCCACAACCCTTCGCCTTGTTATCGTCTGCACTGTAGAGTGAAGGAGAACACAGAATGTAAGGTTCCTGTGAGGATGTGGTGCACAGAGAGGGGCCTCGCTATGAGCAAGCTAGCCTCTTTCCCTGAGCTTCCTGGAGAACTGGGCAGTGCCAGCTGCAGGCTGCTGGGTCAGACCTCCACCCCACACACGCTCTGGACCAGAGATCTAGGGGCCACCTTGCTTAGGATCTCCCATCTGAGCTTCCAAGAAAGGCTATTTCCTCTTGCTAACAAGGCAGCTGCTCCAATCCCTGCCTGAGGCCTGGAACTTGCCTGAGAGATAAGTTCTAACTAAGCCATGCAGCTGGAGGTGCTCCAGGGCAGGGCAGGCCTGGGGCTGTTTGCACTGTGCCCCACCCTATCTCCCAGCTGCTTTCCCATTAACTCTGTCCTGAAAGACTCCTAAAGTCCCCACTGCCCTTGGGCTGAGCTGGGAGAACAGGCCACCAAGTCCTCCTGGAGGGGAAGGCAGCAGCGGAATTGCATCCCTCACAATGCTTCCTTTTCCATTTTTCTGAACATCTGTCCACAGAAGACAGGGAGCCCACGGAGCTGGGGAACCTGGATGCTCCTTGCTCTGTCGCCTATAGGCTGGGTGACCTGGGTCACTTCCAGCCCTATACACACATGCATCCCTCCAGCTCAGACCTCCAGGACGCTGGACGTAGAACCCAAAGAACAGAGAGGGTAATGCCACCGTTGCAGACCCGGGCCTGTTTGCTCAGAGGAGCCAGCCGGTTCTGGGAGGACTCAGTACCGGGAAGTCTTGGACTTGAGCTCAGATTTCTCCTAAAGCTCCCAGAGGCCTCCTCAGCCCTGGAAGGGGAGAGTGGTGTAGACAGAGTTCCTGATCCCCCAGGCAGACAGCTGGCACCCTTCACCAAACCCAGCCCCAAAGAGGCGGCACACCCCCCTCCCCAGCGGTCAGCTGGGGTCCAGCCTTCTTAAGCTGCCCTTCTTTCTGTCATGCAAGTCTCAACTCAACTGCCCCCTCCTTGGAGAGACTGTCCCTTACCACTGGTTCAGAAGCAGTCACGTCCACCCATCTCTCAATGCCATTCACTTTTTGTTTTCTCATCAAAGCACTTGTTATACAACTTTTCTATTTGGTCATCTGTTTCTTCCAACCAGAAAAAAAAACTCCACTCCTCGTGGGTTCGTGGCATATTTCCAGCACTGGCCCCGGTTGGATGTTTTTCAAATGAGTAAGTAAATGAGTGCGTAGACATCTGGGTGAGCTCCTTGCAGCCCGCGGGGAGAAGGCCAGACCAGGTGGGCTGAGGTCCAGCGCCCTGAGGAAGCAGCTGGACCTGTTGGAGCCTCCTGTTCATCAGCCCGTGCAGGCAGTGAGCTGGGCCCCTGCGGCCTGAGAGCAGAGGAGCAGCGTGAGGGCAGCTGGAGGAGGAAGGACGAGCCAGATGTAACTTAGGGACAATGAAAAAGCAAGGGCCACAGGAAGAAAGAGAGGACGAGAGGAAAGCGCTAACAATAAACACGCAGGACCGTCACTCACTGGCAGGACGGCCCCATGCAGGTGTCTCTCCAGGGCTGGCTCATCCTTCCCGTTATCTCTCAGTGCAGTGACGCCAGGAAAGCCCCTCCCGGCCACCCCTGGAAACCACACGCTGGTTTAGCTCGTCTGGGCCTCCCATCGTTTGTGCCTGGGCAGGAAGGTGAGGCTCCAAGGGGGCCAGAGACTTGCCCAAGGTCACAGAGCAGAGGTGGCCACACCCCCAGTCTCTGGGCTGTCTAAGCAAGGGCCCTTCCCAGACCATTGCTGGGGTTTGCACGTCAACACCCTCCTCCCCCCCCACCCCCTTGCTCGACGTCAGCCCTAGCAGACCTCCGCTTGGGCGTCAGCCACCTTTTTCTAGGCAGCACGTGCTGTCCAGGGCCTGGTGTCTGAACGTCAAAGCCTAAAAATAAAAAGACAGATTGTCCACTTCGGCGGTAATTACTGCCTAAAAAGACCCAGTGGGGAGAAAGAGAGAGAGGAGGAATAAAGGAAAAAATCTCACAGCTGATCATCCGTCACAGAAAGACAGGCACGCGGAGGGAGGGGCTGCAGTCACATGGGTGGGGCCCTCAGGCCTCCGACCCCCACCCTCCCTCTCAGCTCACGGAGCAGTTGGTCCACAGCCCCTTTGGACTAGGTGTAGATAAGGCAGGTCACACGGGAGAGAAAAGCCTGGGCCAGCTCAGCTGTTCCGGCCATAACCATCACCAAAAGGTAGCCTTCTATTGGACTCAGTTATCTCACAAGAACAATGGATCACTCATTCACTTAACAGATACGTATGAGTGCCCACTGTGTGCTGGAGCTAAGACGGGGGCACTGTGTGTATAGATGGAAGCGGAGGAACCATTGGGTGGTTATTCCAACAGTCAAGAGGGGAGGTGACAGCAGTCTAACCTAGGACAAAGGTAGGACAATGGAGAGAAGACGGTTTGGGTTGTGATTCAGGAGTTGAGCCACGTCCTGTGAGGACCGGCTGCAGTGGGGAGGGGCAGGCAGGCGTTGATGGCAGCCCCAGCTGCCTGAGCGGAGCAATGGGATGGGTGACAGTGCCATCCACCAAAAGGAGCAGCTCCTTTTTGGGTGGAGGTCAGTGTGTTAAGCGTTCTCTCTTGACCAGGATGATTTCAGATGCCTGCGTGGTGATGTACCCATGCGGCTGCGCCAGGCAAGTGTGGTGCAAACACATGTGGAGCTAAGTGCCATGGCCCAGCTGCAGAAACAAACGTAAAACCCATCCGCAAGCAGCTGGTCATAAAAATCACGGACCTGGGCGAGGTGATCTAGGAAGGCAGTGTGGCTAGAGAAAAAAAGACCTCAGACCAAGGCCTGGGCTTCTCCGCACTTAGGGGCTCGGCAGTGCAGGGGTCCACAGAGGAGCCTGAGGGGGGAGTGGGGTGGGAGGGGAGCCAGTAGGGGTGGGGGGAAACTGTCCCCAAAGGAAAGATTGTCTCAACTAGGCCAGCTGCTGCCGGACACCAAAGCAACGGGAGCCCGGGCTGAGTAACTCGCAGTCATTGGAAATCCTGACAAGAACGCTCCACTGCAGTGAGAAGAGAGCACGGGATGGGGACGGGAGACACAGGCTGGAGACAAGTGTGGGGCTGTTCTGCTCTTCAGAGAGCTCACAGGAGAGGCGTGGGGTCGGCGGAGACTTGCTGTCAGGTGGGAGAGCCGAAGCACATCTGAAGGGAATCATCCAGTGATACGAGACTCGGGGTGCCGGAGGGGGCGGCTGTGAGGACCGTGGGCGACAGGAGAGGTGGTGAACTGAAGCACGGTGGCCATGAGGGGTGCAGATGAGTGCCTTTCTTGGGCTGGCACGGAGCCATGCTGCGCTGAGTGTGCAGAGGTCCGGGGGAGGTGGCTGACAGCTGGGACTGAGGGTGGGCACACTCAGGGCGCAGGCCGCCCTGCTGGGACTCTGGGTCCAGAGGCCCCAGGTCTAGTCCTGGCCACAGCCTGCTCCTCTGAGGGCTGAGCGTGGGGACAACAGGAACAGCACAGCCTTGGTGGGGGAGGGCTGAGGCAGGACACCCCAGGGCCAGGTGGTCCAGGGCCCAGGTGAGACAGGCCTGGAGAAAAACTGGCAGACCATTTCGTACCTTGTGACCTACGGGAAGTGCACAGGGCTTGTTCGTCCTGCCCCATCCCTCTGCCTCCTGGCTTTGCCACGTTGCAGGGGGACTGGCCTCTGCCAGCTGTGTCTTCCAGGGTCCCAGTTCAGACGCCTTCTGACCAGGGGGCCAATGGGAGCCACTGGAGGAAGCTGAGGGCAGGAGGAAGGGAAAGCCCAGGGTATATCTCCCTTCCCCATCTGCCCTGGGTGGCATCTCTGCACGTCTCCTCTGTGCATCTCTGCATGACACACCCGTGACCCTCCAGCTCCTTCTTGCCGCCCTGCAGTCCTGCAGCCCAGGGCGGCCACGGCCTCCTGCTATCGCTGATCCCTGCACCGCCACGCGGTCCCTTTCGACCTTTCAGCTCCTCATCATCTGCTCTATACACTTGAGGGCCCTTCTCTTTTCTAGTTAGAGTCTGACTGTGATGGCGAGTGGCTTGGCCTTTCCCACCTGTGCGATGCAGACGGCGCTTCCCTCCGAGCCGTCGTGAGGATTAGGTGCCATAATGAATATAAACCTTCAGCACTGGGCCGTGTGCAGAACAGCGACAAGTGGACACAGGAGGAAGACAGAAGTTCAATGCTCACTCATTCCACACTCAGCTCCTGCTCTGTGCTGTGTGCCAGGGGCACCCCAAAATCCACACCCAGGCCCCGGCTTATAGGCCTCGGCTCCTGGAGGAGCAGGCAGATGCGGAGATGCAATGCAGGCAGGTAGGGTTCTAACCAACTCTGCAGGCTGGGTGGGTGGGAACTGCCAGAGGAGGCCACTTCACACGGACCGTGCGATGGGAGGGCAGCTTTGTGCTCCTGGAGAGCAGGGACTGTGCCTCCTGTCCACTTCCCTTGTGCCCCGGCAGGGCGATAACACTAACCAGTTAACAGTGCACACGGCTCCCTTCGGCCAGAGCTCCCCCCAGGTCCAAGCACAGGGTGGGTGCTGCTTCACCGGCGCTCCTTCCACTCTGCACGGCAGCCCTGGGACTAGTGCCCCTGCCCTCCCTCGTCCCCATTTGACTAGATGGGGAAACTAGGAGCTTGAGTTGTGACAGCCAGGATGGGATTAGGAGGCAGACGAGAGATTCAGGGGCAGTTTGCCTCGAACACAGTGGACGGAGTCCTTCACTCACATGGCATCAAAGCGAGGTGGGAACAGTGGCCTGAAGGGCGCCGGGCGTGGTGTGCCCTGGACAACTCAGGGTGCCATTGACACCCTGCTCTGTGTACATGGTACTCCCTGGTATTGGGCATGTACAGCCACACAGAAGGAGGGGGAAGGGGCTTTGGGGCGGAGGGCTTCCCCACAACAGGCAAGGCGCAGGTCACTCCAGTAGGGGAAGGGAGCCTTGCCGTGACGGGGAGAGCCAGTGCCAGCTCCTTGGTCTTGGAGATCAGAGAGCAGGAAGGTGTCCCCAACCCCCTTGTCCCTCCGTGGGCTCCTGAGCAGCCCTGTGGTTGTCAGAGCCAAAGTTCACACAGAGGCCCGCCCAGGGCCTGGCCCAGCGCTGGCACGTTCTGGAAACTCCACAACCTTGGAAGGTAGTCGAATACCAACAACCAAACAGCTCCTGCTTTGAGCCCAGGCCATCCAAGATGTTATCTGTGCGGTTTCCTGTTCATTAAAAATAAAGTGTTCTGTAAGGGCATTTAACGTGTGAAGCTCCTCTGGAGGCCTCAGCTTCTTCAACTGTAAACTGGACCTATTACTTCTCCTGGGCAGCCATCTCCCAGTGCTGGCTGAGAGGGGCAGATGAGAAGAGATTCGGGGACGCATGCCTTGAGCTGAAGAGCAGAGCACACACGCACTTCCGGTCCATTCTTAAGGGTCATGCCCTATTTATCTGTGTGCCCCTCCTTCTCAGTCTCCGCAGATTTGCAGGGAATATTGACTGAATGCAAGGCACTCAGCTTTTCACTGCCTCAGTTTCCCCTCTGTGCATTACAGAGAGAGCCCCACTATTTCCCCAGACACAGCCAGAATTCAGTGAAGGGTGCAGAACAAGAAAACAAGAGATTAGTAAGGGATTGGCAGGTCTACTCTACGTTGAGAGCATGAGCTGCTCTCCCAGAGCGGTGCAAGGTGGCCGTGCTGGGGGCTGGGGATCTCTCGCAACTGCCTGAGGGAGAGGTGCTCTTGCTGAAACCCCAGCCCAACTGCAGCAAGACCGCACCCCCAACCCCCTCCCACCTCCCCAGCCATGTAGTCCCCTCAGCAGGTGCGGCAGAGGATGGATGAGCTGCACCTGCTGAGCCAGTCCCTGGTCCCCAGTCCCCCGTTGCTCTACCTGGTGATAGATAGGCCGGGTACATGGTTCAACAGGGAATGTTCTTAGAGCCGCCAAGGTCCACCAGCCCAGGCTTAGGCCTAGCTTCATGCAGACCTACTCCTCTGGGCTGTCCCTCCCCAGCAGTGCCAGTCCTGCTCCTACCCCACGCAGCCCTCCCCTGGACAAACAGGGGTTTCTAGCTCGGTGTGCCCTCAAAGGTGATAGGCCCCCCATCCCCACATGTCTGGAGGAGGAGCCTGACCTGGAGCCCACCTGGGCTTTCCAGGGGCTTTTCCCTGTTCTTTTCCCACTGTTTCTGCAAGCCCAGCCCGGGGCCACCTTCTGGCTGCCGTGGCGGCTGTTGTTTAGATGAGCGCTCCCAATATCCCCCGCTGTCTGAGCGGGCAAAAATGAAAGCAAAGGGGACCACCCCCACCGTTTCCAGCCCACATATGTGCTAAGTATCCCCCTAAATTCTCTGTACAGGGCCTCATTTAACCCTCACAGTGCCCCGTGAGCAGGCCCAATTATTAACCCCATTCGTAGATGAGGAAACTGAGGCTCTGGGATGTTAAGTAATTTGGCCAAGATCACACAGCAAGTGATGCGACCATTCATGAGCCTCCGTGACGAGCACCCCATGTGGTCAGGGCACTGGGAGCCCATGCTGAGGGCTGCAGCTGGGCCCTCCTCCCCATTCTCAGAACCACTTTTTAAAAGCTCCTGCTCTGTGCCAGGCCTAATACCAGACCCATGAGGAATAAAAACCCAGTCCCAAGTCCCAAGGGGTCTTAGCGTCTCGAGGGCAAGGCCAGATAGGCTTGTTTTTGGATAAAGAACCATGTGGTTAATCTTTAACATGTCACTTTATCGGTCCCTTCCCTCCCCCATCTGTGAAATGGGCCTTAGAGGCTTGAGCTAATGAACTAATGGCTGGGACCGGGCTCTAGAAAGTATGATAAGTGCTCTGCGTGCAAGACCTCATTATAGCCATTATCTGTGGGCGGGGTGCCACTCTGCAAGTGGGCTCCCGGTGACCACAGATGGGTAGCCTCTACCTCTGGGGCTGCAGGAAGGGGCAGCCCCTTCTAAAGCGGCTCTCACCTTGGGTGCACACCTTCCCATCAGATCTCAGGTGAACCGCTCCCAGCCACCAGCGCCAGCAAACCGTGAGGGCAGATGGTGCGTCTCCGCTCAGGACACCATCCCAGCCCTTTGCTAATGCCCTCTAATGGGCCTATTTAGCAGCCCTGTCTCGGCTGTCACAGCAGCAGCTAATTGCCACTCCTCTGTCCCTCACGGGCCTCTGCAGTCAGCGGGCATTAACCACCGCAGCAGATACGGCAACTCCACTCAGTCTGGCTCCAGTCCCCCAGCCTCTCCAAGCCCCCACGGCCCCACATTCTTGCTATTGTTTCTGGGGCCTCCGAAGTGCCCTATGCAAGTTGAAGGAGCAGAAAAGACAGCAGAACGGGGAGTGGAGGCAAATAGGCACAGGGTTGTTGGCAGGCAGGGTGAGGAGAGAAGCCTCAGTGGCTCTGAAGAGGAATAAAGGTCAAGTCCTGGCCCCAGACCCGGTCTTTCCACATGTTACCTCCAGAGCCGACGCTGGGCAAGGATTCAAGTGCAAGCGCTTGTTTAGGAGACGCCCAGGAAGCACTGTGAGAAGGATGGAGGGGATAGAGCACCGTGGGGCTGCTCTGTAGGCCTCAGCTTCCTCATCTCTGCAGGGGCCTATTAATTCAGAGAAGAGAGCTGCGGAAAGAGCAGGTCTCTGTCTGGCAGCTGGAGGAGCTGCCCCACAGGGTCCCTCTGAGAGACTGTGTGGAATGGACCTGGAATTTTCTCTCGGACGCGTGAGGAAGCTGAGAAGCTAATCCCAGGGTCACTCCTGGGGTGTGGAGGCTCCTGCGCTCCCAGCCAGAGCCCCGCCAGGGGACACAGGGCGTCCACTGCATGGATGGCGACCGGCTGCTGGGACAGTTCTGCTGCAGGCCCCCAGACAATGGTCCCAAGCAGCAGGGGCGGAACACACTCAGCACGGACTTCTGCGTAGTCTCTGGGCTTGCAGGAACCACCAGGGAGTGAATACTGGGGCCTCTTCATGTGCTGTGCTGCTGTGTCTGGTCGTGACAGTTCTGGGGCTGCAGCTGCTGCGTCCTGACCTCCCCTTCACGCCTTGAATCCTGGGAACAAGGACGTTGAGCCTGTGAGAGCTCACCAGCTCCTGGAGGTCCCCCCTGAGGGACAAGGTGGCTGGAGTGTTGGCTGGACAGGGACCCCCTGAGATGAGCCAAACTCCACTGCCCCCCAACCCTCTCCCTCTGTCCCTGGGTGTGGCTGGGCCGGGCCAGTCCTCCGGCTCAGGACTGGGCTCTGAGCAAGGCCGAGACCCCTTGCCCCACCCCACATGCTGCAGAGTTCCAGGGATAGAAGAGATTGGCCTGACCCTCCTGCAAGATCATAGGCTAGCCCAGGCCTTCAGATTCCTCAGGACGGGGAGATGGGCAGCCCTCCGGGGGCAGCCTAGGTGTCCCCTAAGCCCATCTGCTTTCCACCGCCCCTTGCTCTAGTGACATCAGGCCAGAATCGCCCAACTTGAAGAATCCAGGGGGAGGGCTGGACTGTAACCAGTCCAGGCCCTGTGTAACCAGTCCAGGCCCTGTGGTTTAAAAGGAAAAGCGCCCCAATACCCACTCCATCAAACCTCCTTAATGCCGCTCCTCCTGATGGCCAGGACAGCGCTCTGTCCCCAAGGCCATGCCCTCAGACTTGAGTGGGCAGAACATGATAAGGGCCCCAGGCAAGTCACCATCCAGGTGACAGGTCAGTGGCCTGTCACCACCAGAGCCTGCCCTGTCCCCAGCCCCGGCCTGAGCAGGACTGTCCTCCTTCATGTGCCCTGACCCCTCCTCCTGGCCTCCCCTCCCCTTCCTCACGTCCCTCTGAGGCAGATCTTGTCTCTTCACGCATCAATTATTAATTTGCTCCAACTACATTAAGCCTGGGTTGGTCTGTTGGCTCCTTTGTCATTCTTCCCCGGTGGAGGGTGGGGGAAGCAGTGGGTGGGGCCGGAGGTGGAGCAGGCAGCTGGAGAGGAGTCCGGACTCCCGCCCTGCGGGTGCCTAAGTGTACAAAGCATATACGGCGGGGCCCTTCAAGGTCATGAGGTCTAATTGGTGGGTAAACTGAGGCCCAGGGAGGGGAAGGTGCTTGCTCAGCTCATCCTAGGACACTTCAGCCTGCTATGTGGCTCTGACCCTCTTGTCCCTGCTTGGCATTGCCCTAACTGACCCAGATACACCCCGGGGATGCCCTAAGAGCCACTCGGGGTTTCCAGGGTCACAAGCCAGTGGCGCAGGAAGCAGAGATTTCACTCTGATGCCCGAGAGCCAGCTCAGCCACCAGTCTAGGGCAGCTTTCCACCCCGTTCGCGTTAGCATGGGCATGTTTGGGAGTCTCTTACCCCGAACTCCCCTGCTGGCAAAATGCTGAGGAACACTTCAAACCACACATACACACATAGAGCCGCAGCGTGCCTCATGGTACACAAAAGCTCGGAGAAGGTCCCCAGAAGAGAAACCGGCACCTGTGTCTGACCCAGGATGCCCCGAATTACTGCAGAATGGTCTAGACTGCCTGGATTCTGCAGAGCCCAGGCCTCACGGGGTTTCGTAGGACCTACAGAGGGATGAGCTGAGATTCCCACGTCCCGTCACCTCCGCTTTGGGTAATGACCCCAAAGGGAGAGAGGCTGGGTGCGTGATTCTGTCCCTGGTAGTGGAGCTTCAGTAGGTCACTCGACTCAACAGACGTGGTGATGGAAAGTTCTGGGGTTTGGGAGCCTTACAAATCTAGTTTCATCCCTATAAATAGTTACCACACATGCACTCAATTTTCCTAAATGCCCGTCCCACACGTTGTCTCACAGAATCCCTACTGTTTTTTTCAGTTGGGGAAACTAAGACTCAGCAGAGTCAGTCCCCTGCCCAGTGCTACAGACACCCTGGGAATTGCAGCAGCCCCGCCCCAGAGCCCACGCTGTCAGCCAGGATGCTGTGCCGCTTCTGGGAATAGACCAGGACACCATTCTGGGCCTCAACGTCCCTGTCTGTCGACGGGGGAATTAGGATGCTCCTTTTTCAGGCCAATTAGGAAGGAAATACCCCCACATAGCGGCTGGTACATAATAGGAGGCCAACAAATGGTAGATTCCTTTCATCTGGTATTGCATCCTACCCTTAAAAGTGCGATGAAGCCTTTATCCCATCTTCTCTAACAAAAGACACTGGGTGTCTTTGGGTCCACTGCTAGGGGCCCTGGCATATGTGAAGGCAGAGGCCGGGGAGGGAATGCCACTCTGTCCCCAGGCCTGCAGGCTGCGGGTCCACAGCCGAGGGCAGCCTCCGGTCACCTCAGGTGAGGCCCAGCTCTAAAACACATTTTTAAGGTCCCATTCTCCTTTCCCTTTGCAAAACCAAGTCTAAAATACGATTGGTTGGATTGCAATAAATATTGTTGGAATCCACAGCACGTAATGGTTTATAAATTGTGACTCATAATTCAACCGGTGCCTGGGTCTCGGGCTCCCTCCCCTCCACCAGCTCTCCAGCCCTGCAGCCTGCATGAGTCCCCGGTGAAGCAATAAATCGGGAATAAGGGACACAGTGCTAACTAAATTCCACTTGTCAGCTTTAGGCTGTCGTGCTGTGTGTTAAGTTCATACAAATATCACAAAGCATATATATAGAACATATATATGTACTATATATACACACACACATATATTTATACATATATTCATGTATATATAAATAAACTACTCTGCTGGCATGCAGTTCCCTCAGGACAGAAAACCCTTTGCTGGCATGAGCCTCATTTTTCCAACCTTGTAGAGGCTGTGGCAGATTAAGGCCCTGCCCCTCTCTCCCTAGCAGCCCTGCCCCCATATTTAGGACTTTCCTGTGGTTGAGTCCGGGAGTCCTCCCCAGTGCCATCGGAGACACTCATTAGCTCTAAGAAGGAACTCCCGGGGCAAGTGACAGTGCCTTAGAGTGACAGAGAGCCCGAGACTGGGGAGGGAGAGCTGTGGGGGGATCTATTCCCACCTTTGTTCTAGTGCCTCTGTGATGCCTCCAAGGAGCAGAATTGAGCTGATGGATCAGAAACAGGAGCCAAGACCTCTCAGAGCCAGGCGGCCCGGGACATGCCCACGACTCGGCCTTCACCAGGGGTCCTCATGACAGAGCCCAGGGCAAGTCGGCTGCTCTGGAACCAGGCGTTTTGACTTTCTTTGGCACTCAGCTATAAAACCAGCAGTTCTCGAACTGTCTGATCCGATGAACTGTGTAAATACGTGCATGGGCCTTCGGCCAGGCCAGGTGAGGAGCCTAGATATTTTTCACTCACCAGCTTTGTCACTTTAGGAAACCGATTTACCCTCTTGCGGGCTTCATTGCCTTGTGGAAAAGTGCGAGCAATAGCAATCGGTCCATGGGTGGCTGGGTGGGTTCCATGTGCCAAGCACAGAGCCCTGCTCTCAGAGGAAGGGGAGCACTAGCACCAGGGGCTCTAGCATCTGGCAGTGAGGCCACCTATCTTGAGGCCTGGCGGGGGGAGGCTCTGGGCCAGACCCGGCCCATCAATCCCACCAACATGAGGAACAGCCCTGCCTAGGCGGTGGGAAGGGAATGAGTCTGCGTTCATCCTGGGTAATGAAAAGTGTCATCAGTAAATGAAGAATATCCTAATTTCCCCGAAGTCCCTGGGAGGATTTGTGGGGCAGCAGACTATGGCTGAGGTCTTGGTTCTGAGGGGCAAGGCAGAAAGGGCGGCAGGCTGGGTTTGTGGGCCAGGGGTTCCATGTCACATGAAGCAAGTTCTGACCCCTGTGGACAGAGCCCCAGGCCCCCATAAAGAGCCACAGCCAGTGGCCCAGGGCTGAAGCTGTCTGTCTGGGATGCATCAGCTGCAAAATGGGAATGGACCCCAGGCGAGGCTGAGCTTGGGCTTCGGGGCTGCTGAGCTTTCTCTACCTCCACAAACAAGCTGGCCCTAAGTAAGCATCACCTTTTCCTTTCTGAGCCTCAGTTGACCTTCCTGCAAAAGGGCATAATGATGGCAACTACCTTTGCTAGCGAGGGGTGGGGACTAGGGCCCAGAGACATGGACTGAAAACGTGCTCTCCAGACAGAAACAGGCCCACACAGCCGTCACACCTGAGTAATGCAACTCAACCACATTAACTCTGTGATCGGCAGGGGACTTTATTTTCGCTAGGAGGGTTTTGGCATTTTCTGGACGATATCTGAAGCCCCTCTGAACCTTCTGAGCCCCTGCATGAGCCAAGGTAGGGCTGCCATGTCCTGTTTCCTCACCATGGTTTTTGACTAGTGTGTCCCCAAATGATATCTGTAGGGAACAGAATGGAGAGGGACACCGGTGGAGGTCTTCTGTGTGAGCCTGCACTCGAGAACATTTAGATGTGGGACCGGGGGCTGGGGGAGGGTGGGGCCACCTATAATAGTGTTGAAAATAAAAAAAAGAATTATTATAAACAATATCTTCTATTATGCTTATCATTATCATAATATCATAATCAGAACACTGAAGCACAGAAAGGTCAATGACTCACCCAAGGTCACACAGCAGTGCCCATGTCTCTAACCCCTCTTCTGAGTCCTATGACTTCACCTCTACTATCAGTGTCTTCTCTTTGCTCTCCTATGGGTGGCAGAATAAAGAATGCTCACTGACACACCCCTCCCCCATTTTATGAATGGGGAAACTGAGGCACAGAGCAGGACTCTCTAGGTGAGACCTGGATGGAGACAGGGCATGAGCCTCTGTGGTCACTCCTCTGTGCGCCCATGCCCAACAGTCTCCCCACCCCATGCCCCGCGCTGCTCCCCCAGCTCCATCTCCCCCACTGGGCAAGCAGGTCCAGAGACCCACTGCAGGGAAAGAGCAATGACAAACGACTGCCTGGGAGAGATAATCCACTATTAAAACACGCCTGCTGTTCCAATTATAAAGGAGACCAAATTGGGTTTAAATTGGAATTAATTGGATGCCCCCTTATCCACGCCATCTATCTTGCACTCACCAGACCTTCTGGACGGAGGGGATGGAAGAAAGCAGAATCTCATCTTCTCCCCCACTGAACACACATCCCTGAAGGCAACCCGTGCAAGCCCCCAGCCCCTAATCCTTTTAAACGTTTCAAGGAGCACAGACAATGGGAGCTGGGGTGCCTGGAGCCCTCCTCTGCCCGCCTCGCCAGAGGGAGATGAAGGAGGATTAGGTGACTCTGGGAGGCTGTTGGGGGCGCTTAGTAACACCCAAAAGGACCAAGCCTGAAGGGGGCCAGCAGGCCTGGGCCAGCTCTGAAATGCGTGCTGGAGTGTTGTGATGGGCCAAGAGACCACAGCAAAGCAAGACCAGCCTAGGAGGCCGCTGGAGCACGTGGTCTTTGCTGAGGGGTCCTCAGGTTGGAAGGCCTTGAGGAAGGGGAAATGAGGTCACCGAGCAAGCCAAATATGGGTCCATGGCCCACTGTGCTGCCTGCAATAACTGTTGGCTCCTGGGAGGGAAAGGTGAGGAAGGCCTCACCCAGAAACTGCTGCTGTGACCCCGTGACCCTTGGCAGTCCCCTGTCCCTGTGTACTTGTCCAATTTCCTTCTTCAGCTGGGCTGGGCATTTGCCACATACCCTTAGTTGGCCAAAGCAATTGCTACTCTCCTGGGGTCCCAAACGAGTGGCCTAAAGGCCAGATTTTATTTGGTCGCCATGTTTTATTTTGTTTTTGTCTTGAACACCTTTGTCTGTTTGGGGATATTTTCTCCATTTGTTGGTCCCCACTTTTCCTAATGTTGTCTTCCACCTGGCCTGCTTCACTGGTTTACATCCCCTACCTGGTTCATTAAGGCATGTGGTTTGTAATCACCACAGGCTCGTCCAAGCCAAGTGCTGGGGCTGATTCGGCCTCTCCACTGCCTCCTAGATCCCATCACGGCCTCCTGACGCCTCGCGCCTTTGCTATAATACAACCCCGCCACAGACCCAGATTCCGGTGGTCCTTTAAGGATCATTTCTAGGAGTCTGTCATCTCTGACCCTGGGGCCTCAGAGTCCCTGTCCTCTCAAGCCCCATCAGCAATGCTCCTGGGAAGGCTTCCCTTGAGTTGTTGCCCTTCCTGGGGTCATCTTATTTACTTAGGTTTACACGTCCTGGGAAGGATTTACTCTGTATCTTAACAAAGCAAGTTGCTGGCGTGGGGACACAGTATACACCGAGGGACTACCTGGTGTCCAGCGGCTACAGCCACGAACAGGGCACTGAGGACTTGCGGGCAGGGAGCTGCCCCAGGGCGATCTCATGTTCTCCGGTCAGTTGGCTTCTGCCGTGAGCTCCACCCTCTGCCCCTCTTAAGCCCTTCCCATCTTTGCTTTCTCCTCCTTCAGTGGTCCACACTGCTGGCCAACTTCCTGGTCTATGTGACCCTTAACCAAACACACACTCACATAAACCAAACACACACTCACATGTACACTGATCCCTAACTGTTACCAAACAGCAATTGGGGTCCTGATGCCCACTGCCACCCTCTAGGCAAAATTCCAGAGGCAAAGGTTTGGTGATAAAGGAAAGGGGTCTTTATTCAAAAGCTTTACAATTTTGGAATAACAGCTTTCCACAAGAATTAGTCACTCAAGCCTATCAATTAAGGCTAAACTCTTTAACACCTGGGTTCCCCTAGCATTCCCCCTGTTTTTAGTTATCTTATTTCTATAGAGTTAGTTTACAAACCAAAACAACACAAGATACAAAAGCTACACAACTTTGAAAGAATGGCAGGCTTCTGCCTCACAACTCATCCAGAGCATCCCAAGAAGAATAAACCTGCCACCCTCTGCCAGGCTGGCCTGATCCTAGGCTACACCTGGAGTTCCTTCCCATCCAAGATACCATCTTTTGGGAAACTCGGACAGCTGCAGCACATTCCTCCAAGAATCTTCAAGGAAGAGAGAGAGAGAGCTAAGAGCCAGAGCCAGCCTGTCCAGGAGCCCTTTTTTTATTTCAAATCTTCCAACCCATAATTCCATGCGCTCTGGAGGCATCCAGCTTCTCAGCCAATCCCGTCCTAGACTGTTTACCTTTGCTTCCTGATATGGCCCTTCCCTACTTCTCCTCAGTGATCTGATCAGATTGGACTGTATCACAACCACAGGCATATAGACTCTTGTACCCCCATCCATCACACCTACAATTCTGCCCTCTGCTCACAATATATGAACCCAGAAGGCTCCCCTTCATCCACACCTAAAACTCTGACCCCACGTCTAGGACCTTCCATTCCCCCTGGAGACTGTCCCACCTCACTGCCTCTCCAATGCTTTGGAACACCTTCCCTTTTCTCACTCCTGGAGTTACACACCCAATATCTGTAGTGTGAATTTTTCTCTCCATTATACCCATATCCAGCCCCTACATCCATCCAGAGTCCCCATCTCAAACCCCAAACCTGTAACACTTGAAATGCTGCCCTCCCACACATACACACAACAGGAACACCAAGAATTCTGAGCCCCACTGTCTGCCTGCCTCCCACCCTTAGTAGTGGCTACTCCAGACCTTCATCCCTCCCCTACTCTAGGGCAAAGGTGCTTTCAGACTCAGAGTTCTGTGGCTTGAGTGAATGAAACACACCTGCAGGGAGAAATCAGGACTCATTTCCAACTCTGGGGGGTGGGGGATTTTCTTCTTTTTTATGTATGAGGTAAATACTTTCTTAATTTTTTAATTCTGAACATAGCTTATGGAGCATTTTGGGCAGGTTGAGGGTTGGGCAGATGCTGGGATCTTAGTTGTCAGAAGAAGGAAAAGTGGGGAAGAATGTTTTCAGCTTCTGGGCCTTGTGAACTGTATGGGCGTCTTACCCTCTCTGGCCACAGACTCCTATGTTAGAACAAAGCAGCACTCTTGAATAAAGTAATCTATGAGAAAGCAAAAGATACTGGAGTCCTCTTGCTCAGAGAGAGATAGACCCAAGTGGGTTAGGAGGGGATGCAAACACAGGCTTCTGAAAGCCAGGAAATGAGAGGTGAGAAAGAGCTGCTATGTGCTCTTGAGGAAGTGAGTTAAACAAACTAAAGTGCAAAGGGGTGAAGCAAGGACTTTTCAACACGGTGGTAGGTGAAGATGGGAGAGGTTTGTCTCTGAGGGAGGTTGAACTGGTAAGACATACAAGAGCTACTAACCAATTGTGCACCCAGCAAATTTTTCTTTGATCACCTATCATTTGTTGGGCTTGGTGTGAAGAGTACCGAAATAGAAAGATGGGGTGGCCAAAATACTGCACCAGTGCTGAGAGAGGAGGGCAGAGAAGCTGGGTGGTATGGGGTTATGGACGTGTGGGATCCCAGAGATGCACAGAGGTCAGTAAAGACTCCAGCGGAGGAGGGTCACTTGAGCTGGTCATGGGAGACTGAGGAGGAGTTTGCTAGCTTAAGGAAGGAAGGTAGTAAAGGTGGGAGCTATAGCATATACAAAGACACAGAGGAAGGACTGCACATGGTGATTGGGGAGAGACCATGGTAAGGCATTTGAACTCGACACTTGAGTACAAAGGGGAGCCCTCTAATTGGTGTGGAGGAGGGTTGATTCACAGGTGTAAAGTAGAGGCAGGAGACCCAGCAGAAGCTGTTGCTGTGATTTAGAGATGAGGGTGTGATCAAAGGCTGCACTGGAGGGGTGGAAAGAAGAGAAAGGACACACGTCTGAACCAGACTTGGTGACTCCCAGGCTGCGGGAGTGAGATGGGTGGAGGAATTGAAGATGACTCAGATGACTCTAACTTAGGCAACAAAGTGGACAGGACATACTCAGCATTTTGCTCAAGAAAATGAATAAAATTGGCCACACTTCATACTGGCCAAGTGTACATTTCCTCCATCACCCAAATCTCAGCATCTCTCTCCAACACACTGACATTGTAAACAGGATACATTGGGTGAGGCCTTCAAACCTCCCCTAAATTGTAGAAGAAAAATTTAAACTTTGGAAACAGGATAGGATTACCAAAAGTAAAAAAAAAAAAAAAATCCAGCTGTATACATTGAGAAATAAGAGTCCTAATTCTTTTTTCTGCTGCAACATTTATAAAACCCTTTTATTAGGATGAGTAAATAATAAAAAGTATGAGTCCTGGGAAAGGATGAATAGGCATGAAAGAATAGAAGACACTACCGCATCTTTGAGCCTAAAGATATTTCAGCACCACGGACAGCAACACTCCAAAGAAGATGGCAAAAATGTAGTCCTGAAGCATACTGGGGCTTGAAAATATCCATGAACAACCTACAATTGCACACAAATGTAACAGGTTGAGTCTTTAGAAATTCGATATTTTCGGTACTTTAATATTAGTCTGTTAATCCTTAAGAGAGGATGAACTTACAGGCAGAAAGATTGCCCCACCGCCACTCACGAAGGGAAAAACTAACCACAAATCATTCCTGAGGAAAGGAAAACAAGCTCCTTTGAGGGTCTGGGTTTGGGGTGTGACTCTTGGGATCATAAGACCTTTTGATCAGGGATAGAGGAATGGGAAGGGAGACTGTACTGGGACTGGGAAGGGCAGAACAGCTTAGTACCTGAATGTTACCGAGCCTCTATACCTTGTGAAGAGAACAGTGTTTCAGTCTTCTGGGGAAGGGAAGGTATATGGACCTGAGCCCTTTCCCAGGAAGCAGAATTCCCCCAAATGAGCTGGCTGTGTGTGTGGCCATGGGGAATGGTCACTGAGAGCTAAGGTGAATGTCCTTGTGGGGCCAATTGGCAGGGAAGGGGTGGGGCCTCTGTTAGAGCCATGGACCTTAGAATAAATTATACATGCAATAAAGGTTGAGCAAGGAGGAATGGAGTGGTGACTCTCTGCAAGTGGCCCTCGCAAGCAATATCACCTGTTCTGCTTTTCTGGGACTCTGTGAGACTGAGGCATTTGTTCACACTGAAGCTTAGAAGGATTCTGAAAAGTTACTGATATTGGTTGATGGGTTTTGAAGCCAGGTTTAATTTGTTCAGAAAGGAGGAGCATTGTGGAATAATTATGCTTGCATTTATTCATTCATGCACTTACTCAACAAATATTGAATGTCTATGATATATGCCTTGCACTGGGTGTGGCCTTGAGGATCACTAGCAAGCAAAAATTAACAGCCTCTGTTCTCCTGGTGCTTATCATCCAATGAGGGAGACAGACATTAGTCAAATAATAATACAAATAGAGGAAAAACTGAAAGCATAACAAACATTTCAGAGAAGAAAAGTTACCCAAAGGTACACTAGAATAATGCGCAATAGGGGGTGTTAACCTGATCTGTGGGTAAACGAGGTCCCTGAGAAAATGATACTTGAGCTGAGAGGTGACGAGTAAACTGGAGTCATCCAGAAGAGGATAGGGGAGGAAAGAGAGCTCCAAGAGGCACCAGCTTATGAAAAAGTCCAAGGAGGGAGGAATTCCAGAGAGGGAAGGTCAGTGAAGTTGGGTAGGGAGTAGAATGGAGGGTGGGGAAAAATGGGTTGGAGAGTCAGGTAGGGACCAAGCTTTTTACTCTTGTCAGTCACAGAAAGTTTCATTATTGCACAAGAACTTGGATGAGCTATTGTAAGGTTTTGAGGTGGGAGAAGGACCTAGCATCATCACGATTAAATTTGCATTTCGGAAGGTTCACTCAAACCCAGGACACGAATTAAGGACACATGTGCAGGCAGTTTATTTAGAAGGCAATCCCAGGTATCAAGGATGAAGGACCAGGGAGAGTAAAAGAGGGAAAGAGAAAAAGCCAAGACAAAGGTGCATTACTGAGCTAATCCCTGCCATGCAAACCAAGGCTGACCCCACTGGGACCTTCTGAGGAGGCCGAGGAATGCCTCTAGGAATTTTCCACATTATATGGCCCACAGGGAGAAGCAATTCTACATTGAGTCCTGTACTCCCATGGGCCTAGTGGTGTTGACTGCCCCCTCCCAAGCTTCCAGGCTGCTCATGCTCTGTGCCATGCAGACCTCTGCTGGTGTCCCACACTGTGGCATCAGAGAAGCCCTGGTGCAGAAAGCAAAAATCACACAGCTCATGCAACTGAGCCAAGACACTCTCAGCAAAAACCATCAGGGAAATGTTCACTGCATTAGAGAAAAGCTGAGAGGAAGTTCAGTGGGCCCTTGGAGCTCCTGATGCATTCCTTTGGCTGCAGGGTCAATTGCAGGCAAGGGAGGAGGGTATCTTGGACCACAGACAAAGGTGGTAGCAGTGCAGACAGAAGTGAGTTGTGAGCTGGGGAGAAGTGAAGATGGAAGAGTTGGGCTACATTTTGGAGGCTGAGTCAATAGGAGTTGCTGATGGGCTGCCTGTGGAAGGGCATAAAGGGAAAGTAGAATCAAAAATAACTCATGAGTTTTTAGCCTGAGCAACTGAGTGGATGGTAGAAACCCTGCTTGTAGAATCCCCAAACAAAGATGAATGAGAAGGAGTGGCCACTGAAGGAGGAGATGCATAAAAATCAAGAGAAGAAAGAGCTTCAGAAAAAGTAGTTAACTGATGAGTAAGATGGTGAGGCAGGCTTAACAGTGTTCCCCCCACTCCACCCCCTAAAAAAGAAGCTGTCCATGCCCTAATCTCTGGAGACTGTGAATTATCTCACGTGGCAAAAAGAACTTCACAAATGTGATTAAACTGAGAATTCTTCCCTGTCCCAAAGTGAGTGTCAGAAGTGGCTCAAGGCATTCCAGAAATAGTACATGGTGCCAGGAAGTCGCAATGGATGCAAGCAAGGCACGTTAACTTGATGCTGCAGGTGTAGAAACGCATGCCAGGAGAGAGACCATACAGGCTGATGGGACTGACGTGTTCCAAAGGGGCAACATTGGTGTACTGAGGGAGAAAAGATGATTGCAGGGGGTGACTGTATATGCCAGGGGATTCATGTGGCATGTGGCATGTGGTAGCGGCCAAGGAATAAATATGTGGCAGGCCGAGACTCTGGCTACCAGCATCATGTAGGGACCTACTACCATGTGGGCTCCAAGAGCCCAGGGCTGCTGTGATCCTACCTCTCACCTGAGTCCTCCCTCTGCCTCTGGAATTATGGCCATGTACCGGAGTAGAATAGGCCCTGCTCAGAGGGGTCCACTGTCCTGAGAGCCAACTATTGGAGGTCCCAGGAGGGTCAGAGGCCCCTGATGTCCAGGAGTGTGAGGCCCCAGGAATATGCACTCCAGAGCAGCCTCCCAGAAACTATCTTTGTTTGCAACTCTTCCCCTCCCCTTAGGACATGTGGGAGGAGGCTCCTTGTTTGGTCTTACACTTTCAGGAACCAGGAAGGGGAGAAATGTGAAAGGGGGACCAGATGGCCTTAAAACCACCATCAGGCCACCAGGATTTGCTGAGCACTGATAGTGAGTCTGGGCCTGAGCTGGGAGCTGGGAAGGTCCATGTGTGCCCTGAATGGAAACCAGCACATCACGTGGCAAGGAGAGGGGGCCAGGGAGGGGAGGGACAGTGCATGCCAGCAGCCAACGGGATTTAACACCCATCTTTTCCTTTTATCTATATGTTGGGTGTGCTGAGAAGGAATGCTCCTTAACCTCATCATTTTATAGATGAGAACACTAAAGCTCAGGAGAGGGAAGTGGCCTGCCCAAGGTGACTGGTTCTTGATCCCCTTTTCCTGGCCCAGCATTTTCTCTTTATAGCTTACTGCCTTTGGAGAAAAACCAGGCATGATCTCTGGCCCTGTTCTATTCCCCAAGCCTCCAAAATCTTGCAAATTCCTATATTGGAGTATTTATCAAACTTTAAAAATACAGATTCGATTCAGTGGTCTGGGGCAGGGCCTGAGACATTTCTAACAAGCTCCCAGGTGACGCTGATGTTGCTCGCCCATGAGCTCAGAGTAGCCAAACTCCACTCCCTTTTGTCAATCCTAGTCCATCCATCCCACCTCAGGTGACTTCAGACGAGGGACCTGAAGCTTGGGAGGGAAGTTCAGCAGCAATCAAGCCCACTAGACCTGAGTCCATCATTCTGATTGTGCCCCCACCCATCTCATAGAGGATCATAGGTTGTCTTGGAGGCCGCTCTCACCCCTGTGCTTTCCAGAGTCAAGTCTCACATTTTCCTTAATGCTGATACAGGGGGAAAGATCTTCTGGGACCAAGGAGACACGGATTCCAGGGTTTGATCTGCCACAAACCCACCCAGTCATGTAATTCATTCATTCAGCCATTCATGCTTTTTCTATATGTATTAAGGTAATCATCTGCTTTTTCTTTTTTAATTTATTAAGCTGGTGAAATACAGTGATCTTTGAATGTTAAAGCAACCTTGCATTCTTGAGATAAACTCCACCTAGTCATGATGCATTAAATCTTTCAAATGTTGCTAGAATATTTTGTTAAGGTCTTTTCCATTTTGTCAGTGTGAATACTGAACTGTAGCTTCCCTTGTTATGATGTGTCTGGTTTTGCTGTCAGAGTGATGTTTGCCTCAAAATATAATTAGGAAGGGTTCCCGCCTCTTCTATTTTCTGAAAGACTTTCTGTAGAATCGATGTTATTTTGTTCTTAAATGCTTAATATAACTAATCATTTAAGCCATCTGAGGTCTGGAATTTTCTTTGTGAGATTGTTTTTTAACTAACAATCAATTTTAAAAAGTGTTCCTCTAAGATCAGAAACAAGACAGGGATGTTCGCTCTTACCACGTCTTTTCAACATTGCATGGGAGGTTCTATCCAGAGAAATTAGGCTGTAAAGAAAATAAAGGCATCCAGATGGGAAACAAAGATGTAAAACCATCTCTACTTACAGATGGCATGATCTTACATACAGAAAACACTAAAGAACACACACACACACACACACACACACACACACAATCAGTACGAATAAATGCTTTAGCAAAGCTGAAGGGTACCAAATCTATATATACAAATCAATTGTACTTCTGTATACTAACAAAGCGTAGTTAGAAAATAAAATAAAGAAAACAATTTCATTTACGATAGTATCAAATAGAATAAAGTACTTAGGAATAAATTTAGCCAAAGAAGTGCAAGACTCGTACACCGGAATTGATACACACTGTTGAAAGAAATTAAAGAAGACCTAGGTAAGTGGAAAGACATACATGTCTCGTGTTTGTAGGTCAGAAGAGTTAACATCGTTAGGATGGCAATACTGCCCCAGCTGTTCTACACGTTCAATACAATTTCTTTAAAAATTTAAGCTTTTTTGCAGAAATGAACAAGCTGATTGCAAAATGCGTATGGGCCCAGAATAGCCAAAATTAAGTTGACAAAGGAGAACAAAGTTGCAGGACTAACACCTTCTGATTTCAAAACTTTCTACAAAACTACAGTGATTAAGACAGCATGGTGTCGGCGTAAGGAGAGGTACATGAATCAATGGAATATAATTGAGAGACCGGAAATAAACACATACATCCATGGCCAGTTGATTTCCAGCAAGGCGGCAAACACCATTCAATGGGAAAGAACAGCCGTTTCAAAGGGTGCGGGGACAACTGGATATCCACACGCGAAATCATGAGTGGACCCGTCTCATGCCACACACAGCAATTAACTCGAAATGCACCAAAGGCCTAACTAACTGTAAGAGCTAAAAGGGAAGACTTTTTGAAGGAAACGTAGGTTTAAATCTTCTTGACCTTGGACTAAGCAACGATTTTTTATAAGTGACTCAAAAAACACAAACAACCAAAGAAAAAATAGATAAATTAGACTTCATTAAAATGAGAAACTTTTGGGCATCAAAAGGCACTACAAAGACAGTTACAAGATAATCCATAGAGAGGGAAGAAATATTTGCAAACTAATTATTTCATAAGGGCCTACTATTTAGAAGATATAAAACACTATTACAACTTAACAATAATAAGACAATTCAATTTTTTTAAATAAAGAATTTGAATAGACATTTCTCCAAAGATATACAAAGAAACAATAAGCATATGAACAGATGCTCAACATCATTAGTCACTGGGGAAAGGCTAATCAAAACCACAATGAGATGCAACTTCACACTCACTAAGATGGCCATTAAAAAACAGAAAAGAACAAGTCTTGGTAACAATGTAGAGAAATCCATTGCTGGTAGAGAATATGAAAGAGTGCAGCTACTAAGGAAACAGTTTGGCAGTTTCTCAAAAGTTAAAGATGGGTTACCATGTGACCCAACAATCACACTACTAAGTAACCAAGAGAAGTGAAAACATCTATTCATACAGAAATGTACAGAGGAATATTATAGAAACATTATTTAGAATGGTCAAAAAGTAGGAACAACATAAATGTCCACCACCAATGTGGTGTGTCTATACAATGGAGTATTATTCAGCCATAAAAAATGAAGTACTGATACATGGTAAAACTTGGATGCCTCTAGAAAACTCATGCTAAGTGAAAGAAGCTAGACATAAAAGGTTATATATTATATTATTCCATTTATATGGAATGTTCAGAATAAGCAACTCCATAGAGACGGAAAGTAGATTAGCTGTGTCAGGGCTTGGGGAAAGGAGAAAACGGGAGTGGTTATCACAGGGCACGTAGCGTTCCTATTTCGGGTGACGAAAATGTTCTGGAATTAGATGGAGGTGATAGTCGTACAACTTTGTGAATATGCTAAAAACCACTGAATTGCACATTTTGAGAGGGTGCATTTTGTGTTATGTGAAATTTTATGTTATATGAATTATATCTCAATAAAAAGGGGCCATATAAAAATTTTTATTTTTTCTGGAATGAGTTTTGGTGGTGTGTACAATTCAAGAATTTTGTCTGTTTAATCTAAGTTGTCAAATATATTGACCAAAGTTGGTTTATACTATCCTCATATTATCCTTCCAATATTTACAGAACTTATGGTGATGGTTCCTCTTTTATCCTTCATTTCTATAATTTTTGTCTTCTTCCTCAGCCTTCCTTATTTTTTTTTACCTGATTAGTATGTCTAGGGGGTTGTCAATTTTACTGATTTTCAAACAACTAACTTTGGAAGGAAGTCTCTCTCTCCCCACCATCCTCTTTCTATTTTTTAAATATTTCTCCTTGTATCTTTAGTATTTCTTTTGTCCTGGTTACTTTTAATTCAATTTGGTCTTCTTTTTCTAGTTTCTTGAAGGAAACTTACTGTATTGATTTAAGACCGTTCTTCTTTTTCCTATACAATTATTGAATGTTATAAATTTCCCTCCAAGCATGGCTTGAGATGCACCCCAGACATTTTGATATGTTATTTTTTGCATCTTCAACCCGTGCAAAACATCTTCTGATTTCTCCTGTGACTTCTTCTTTGGCCCATTGTTTATTTAAAGAGATTTCGTTTAATTACCAAATATTTAGGGGTTTTCCAGATCTCTTTCAGTTATTGATTTCAAGTTTATTTCTGTTGTGTTCAAAGAACACGCTTTGTATTAATTCCAATTTTCTTGATTTTGTTTTATGGTCCAAAATATACTCTATCTCTGCCAAGTGCTCCATGAGCACTTGAGAAGAACATATGGTTTGCTGCTGTTGGCGGGGCGTTCCATAAATGCCAATTAGGTTAAGGTGATGGACGGCGTTGTTAACGTCGTTTCTATGCTTACTGACTTTTTGCGCACTTGTTCTGTCAGTTCCTGAAAGAGAAATGTTGAAATCTCCAACTACAACGTCAGATTTGTCTCTTTTTTTTTAGTTCTGTTGGGTTTTGTTTTATATACCTTGAAGCTCTGGCGTTAGTGCATATACATGCGGCGTTATAACGCCCGTTTATCATGATGAAACATCTGTCTTTATCCCTGGTATTATTCCTTGTTCCGATGTCTCCCTTCCATGATTTAATCACTCTAGATTTCTTTGGGTTAAGATTTGCATTGTATATATTTGTCCATTTTTTCACTCTTTACCTATCTGTTTCTTCATATATAAAATTGGCTTCTTATAAATGATGTGTAGTTGGGTTTTGCCTCGTTGCCCTGTATTAAAATTTCTACCTTTTAATTGGAATGTTTAGACCCTTTTACACTTACTGCAATTATTTATATCACTGGCTTAAACTTTCTTGTTTTCATTTTCTTTGACTAGCTTTGCTCTCTCTATTTGTTTTATTTTTTTCTTAGTTGCTCTAGGGTTTACATTGTACATGGTTAACTTCTGTCATGAAGAAGAAGGCAGCTGTTATCTATATAATGCATGTATTATAGGCCCAAGAAAGAGTTACAGGGACCAGATTTACCCTCCCATCTAACACAATAGATTTAAGTAAAAACAATGACAATATAAGAAGCAACATTTTTAAAGACACTAGACATCAGGCAACGAAGGGGAATAATTTCTAAGAAACAGGAAATGAACCAAGTGAGCCTGCAACTGCTGCCTCTTGCTGCCTTGGAAGAGTTTGCAGGCCTTGGCGCAGGGAGGGGAATCCAGGTGCAGCCCAGTGGACTCCTTGAGTGGCGGGAATGAAGCTAAGCATCTGAGGAGATAAAGACAGCTAGAATTTTCAAAGCCGAGTAGCATAAAGAAAAAATTTTGCCCAGAGAGAGAAACCCAAGCATCTGCAGAGGAGCCCCCTTAAATATTCAGCAGATCAGTGCAGATATGTGAGAAAACCACCCAAAGCTGAGGGATAAAACGACATGAAAAGATTAGAGAACAGTGCCCAAAGCTCACACAGAGACAGATATACTACCTCTTCTCACATGCCAGACTGGAAAAACTAACTCTTCATGGGTTTTGGGTAGAATACGCAATAACAGGGAATAATTGGCCATGGGCTAAGCACAGCTCTGGACCTGCCTAATGAATCATAAAAGCAAGATCCAAAAGGGTCAAACCTTTCCCAAGTAATTTAGCTGTATCATCCCAGAAAAAAAAATAAACAAGAATATTTATAGAAATATAAAGATATCCAGGACTCCACAGGGTGAAATTCATAATATCTGGGATCCAATGAAAGGTTACCTGGCATGCGGGAAAACTGGTCCGTATCGAAGAGAGTAGTCAGTCCACTGAGACAGACCCAGACAGACGGCAGATGTTGCGAGGGGCAGACGAGGGCATTAAGACAGTTGCTGTCCCTACGTTCTGTATGTTCGGTAGACAAGTGGACGCGTGGGTGATAGTTTTTCAAGAATGACCGTCTAGAACTGACAGCTATAACATCTGAGAGGGAAAATCTCAGTGTCTGAGAAGCGATAAATGACATATTAGACATGATAGAAGAAAATACTAGTGAATTTGAAGGCACAGCAATAGAAACTATCCAAAATGAAACGCATTAGAGAAAGATGAATTTTTTTAAACGATAAGGGCATCACTGAACTGTGTGTCCTGAAGCGGCCTAGTATATAACTGGAATTCCCAAAGGAGAGAAAAGATGAATGTGGAGCAAACAGGAAAAATATTTGAAGAAATAATATTAAAAAAATTTAGATTTGATGAAAACTATTAACCCACACATCCAAGAAAATTAATCCCAAGCACAAGAAACATGAGAAAAATGAAAACAAGTCATATCCTAATTGCTGAAAACCAGTGATAAAGAGAACACTTTGAAAGTAGCCACAGGACAGAGGTACTTTCCACACAGAGGGGTATAAAAGATAAGGCTAATGTTGCAGGTTGCTCACCAGAATAACGAAAGCAAAAAGAGAGTGGGATGCGACTTTTAAATTGCTGGAAAAAAACTGTCACCCTAGAATTCTATGCCCAGTGAAAATATATAAAAAACAAAACAAAACACTGAAGACATTTACAGACTTACAAAATGGGCTAATCACCCCAGTTAAAAGGCAGAGATCATCAGACTGGATAAAAAAGCAAAAACCTAATGATGTGCTGCCTACCAGAAATGCACTTCAACTACAACACAATTAGGATAAAGTAACAAGAATGGGAGAAGACAGAACTTGCTAATACAAAACAAAAGGAAGATGGAATGGCTACTTTAATATGAGAAAAAGAAGAGTTCAGAGCCAAGAGTATTACCTGGGGTAAAGAAGCTCATTGAAAATGACAAAAGCGGTAAAGTTAAAGAGGAGTGTGTAACATTATGACCTTAATAGAAAAGCTTCAGAATACATAAAACAAAAACCGGCAGAGCTGGAAGGAAAATAGAAAAATCCACGATTCCATTGGAGACGATCAATACCTCCTCGCAGTGGTAGATAGGACGGGTAGCAGCGAATCATCAAGAACACGTACCTTTCAACAACAGTGACAGCCGAATTGACCCGAATGACACGGAGCTCTCTCTCCACCAAACAGCGGCAGGACGTCAATCCTTTCCAAACGCACGTTCACAGAACATTCATCAAGAGAAGCCATATTCTGGGTCAGAAAACAAGTCATAATTAATTTAAAATGATTCAAATCATAAGGTATGTTCTTTGGCCATAATAAACTTGAAAAGAAATAACAAAAAGTTACCTGGAAAATCCCCAAATATTTGGGAACTAAATAACACCTATCTAAATAACTCGTGGGTCAGAGAAGAAATCAAGAGGACCGAATGAAAACGCAGTGACGTCTCCTTACTTTTCAGAGCAAATTCATAGAGAGATAACATCCAGTTTCGCCGGTGAGGCGAGGAAATGGGCATTCCCCTGGACTGTTGGAGGGACTGGAAAACCGCAGCGTTTTAGGAGTCGTCTGGCAGAACGCATCAACGTGTGAGATGCTCCTGTCCTGTGATCCCGCACTCTCTCTCCGACATTTGTCCTCCAGCATGGCTGCAGAGGGTGGCCGGTCCACAGCTGCACTGTCCTAGTGAAAACAGGAAATGCCGTCACTGCCCATCAGATCGGGAAACAAATAGGACACATACAGGCTGGAAAGGCTCAGTGCCAATCAACACGCCCCAACTTACCGCCACCTGTACTTTTTTTTCCTGGTTGTCCGTTAACTTAAACCCGTGTTGGATATTTCTCCCCTTGGGCTAGAAGGAGGGAGTTGGCCTCTGGTTAGAGCTCCAGTTTGGGCCGTAAGGGGAAGCAATTGAAAGTGTCTTGTCCCACCTGTCAGCTGGGAAAGGAGGCTGCAGCTCAGCCCCAGGGCTCCTGCCCCTCCCTGCAGGGTGGTCCTTGGGACAGCCTACCACTCAGAGCAGCCCTGAGCAGGCCAGGTTTTACCACGGTGCCTGACATTGAGACTTGCTCTCCTTCGGCGAGCTCTTTGCTTCCTGCGGTACTTTCTTCTAAGGAACGGCAAAATGCCAGGCTTGTCACAGGGCGTGTCTGAAGGCCTCTCCATTGCCTCCTGTTTCTCTGGCATAAAAATCACCTGAAAGATGCTACCTCAGCCATATTTGAGGCCAACAGCAACAATCATCAATCACTTCGATCGATTGTATAGACTTCTATCAGTTTCCTAGGGCTGCCGTTACAAAGTACCAAACATTGGGTGGCTTGAAACAACAGATATTTATATTCCGGACCCTGGAAGTTTGAATTCTAGGTGTTGACAGGGCCACGTTCCCTCCGGCAGCTCTAGCCTCTTCTGGCTTCTGGCGCTTGCCAGGAATTCTTGGTGCTCCTGGCTTTTAGATGCATCACTGACATCACATGGCCCCCTCCTCCCTGTGTGTCTCCACATCGTATTTTCCCTGTGTGTGTCTGTCTCTGCGTCCAAAGTTCCCCTTCTTACAGGACATCAGTCATATTGGATTAGACCCCATCCTAATGACCTCGTTACAACTCGGTCATCTCTGTGAAGACCGTATTTCTAAATAAGGTCACATTATGAGGTACTGGGGGTGAAGATGTCAACAAGTATTTTGGAGAGATACAATTCAGCCCATAACAAAATTCAATCCACTTTGATATGCTGTGATGAAAAGGGCACTTTCCCTCTATGGTCTTTCAATAATCCATAAACCCAGGGTTGTCATGAGAAAAACATCAGATAAATTCCGAGAGAGATAATGCAGGGGCTTTCGACATAATACCTGACCAATTCTCCTCAAAACTGTCGATCTCATCAAAGACAAGGAAGTCTGAGAAACTGCTGTAGCGGAAAGGGACCAAAGGCGACATGATGACCACACGGAATGTGGTGCCCGCGAGGGGACCCTGGAACAGGAAAATGCCAGCAGTGAAAACTGAGGGAACCCAAAGAAACAATGGGCTTCAGCTAATAATAATGTATCAGTATTAGTTTATTAATTGTAATAAATGTAGCATAGCTATTTAAGATATTAATAGCAGGGGAAGTTGGGTACAGGGAATTCTCTGCACTCTCTCAATTTTTGTGTAAACCTAAAGTTGTTCTAAAAAATGGCCTGTTGAAAAAAGGGAATTGGACAGCATTTGATAACATCAGAATCTGGGGGCTGCTGCTAAAGCAGTACTTGGGAAGTTTGTAACAGTAAATACCTGGATTAGAAAAGGAGAAAGTTCTCAAATCAGTAACTTCAGCTTCCACCTTAAGAAACTAAAAAAAGAAAAGCTAATAAGATCCAAGTAAGCCGAAGAATATAATAAAGATCGAAGTGTAAATTAATGAAACAGAAAACAGAAAAATAATAGAAAATGTTAGTGAAACCAAAAGTTGCTTCTTTTAGAAGATCAATAAAATTGCTAAATTCTAGCAAGACTAATGAGGGAAAAAAAAGACAGAGTATACAAAAGACCAATATCAGTAATCAGAGAAGTGATATCACTACAAATTCTGAAGAAATTAAAAGGATAATAAAGAAATACTATTTTAAAAAAACAACTTTATGCCAATAAATTCAAGAACTTGGATAAAATAGATAAATTCCTTGAAAAATATAAACCACTATAGCTCACTTACGAAGAAATAGATACCCTGAATCATCTTATACTTATGGAATAAATTGAATTCCTTCATATAAAGATAATTCCATGCTCAAATGGCTTCACTGGTGAATTCTATTAAGCATTTATGGACAAAATAATATCAATTCTACAAAAAGTCTTCCAGAAAATAGGAGAGGAGGAAACAGTTCCTAATTCCTTTCATGAAGCGAGCATTATCTAAGGCATTATAATAAAGGAAACCTATAGTCTAACACTGTACTTTAATAAAAAGCAGAATACCTTAACAAAATATCAGTAAAGGGAATCTAGCAGTATATGAAAAAGGTCATAAACCATGACTAGTGGGGTTTGTCCCATAAGTGCAAGGCTGTGTTCACCACTCAAAGATCAGTGTATTTCTCCAGCTTAATGGACTAAAAAAAATCATAGGATCATCTTAACAGGCATAGAAGAAGCATTTGAGAAAGATGAATACTCTTTCATGGTTTTAAAAAGTAAGATTTCAGCAAACTAGGAATAGAAGCACCTATGAAAACCTGACAGATAACATCACATTTAAGGGTGAAAGACTGAATATTTCCCCCCTAAAACTGGAAGCCAGGCAAGAATTTCCACTCTCACCACTTCTATTGAGCATTGTAAGGGATGCCCTAGCTGGGCAGGCAGGGAAAAAAAAGGGGTATAGAGACTGGAAAGGAAAAATGAAAACTGTCTTCCTCATGGATGACATGATTATGTCTGGGTAGAAAATCCTAAAGGATTAAAAAAAAGCCACTAGATTTTATAACTGACACAGTGACAGGTACAAACACCTATTGTATTTCTGTATACTAGGAATGAACAATTGGAAATTCAAACATTTAAATGCCATTGACAAGAGCAAGAAAATATTAAACACTTTAGAATAAATTTAATGATATATTTGCAATTTCAATACACTCAAAACCTAAATAATGGTGAGGCACACCACGTCGACGAATCAGAAGACTCAATCTCATTGGCGTCAATTCTTCCAAAATTATTCTGTTTGTGCACAAAATCCCAATCAAGATCCCAACAGGGATTTTTTGTAGAAATTGACAACTTGATTCTAAATTTTTTATGGAAATGTAAATAACCTCAAAACGACAAAAACCTTGGGGGGAAAAATTGAAGGCTATACTATCTGATTTAAGACTTATTATAAAGCTATAGCAATCAAAACACCATGGGATTGGCTTCAAGACAGACAATAATTCAATAGAACAGAATACAGAGTCCAAAAATAGAACCACACATATATGGATAACTGTCTTTTTTTTTTTTTACCAAGGGACAAAGTCAATTCAGTACAACCGATGGTACTAAAACAATGATGTATTCGTACGCAAAAAACTTTGACCCTTACCATGTTATATACAAATATCATATACAAAAGTTAACTCAAATGAAACATATACCTAGATATAAAACCTAAAACTAAAGAACTTCTAGTGGAAAACTTAAAAGAAAATCTTTGTTACTCTCAGTTAGGCAAAGATTTGCTAGATCTGACACCGAAAGCATAATCCATAAAGAACAAACTGATGAATTTGACCTCATCGAAATTAAAAATGTCTGCTCTCTAATAATTACTCCAAACAGGATGAATATACAAGGCACAGACGGAGAAAATAGAACCCAGCTGGTCCACTCTTAGGTGTTTTCCCAAGATACCGCATCCATTCATACAAAGACTGTACATAAATATTCATAGAAGATTTGTAACGCTCCCAAGTGGAAAACAAATGTCTAAACATTCATCAACAGGTGAACGGATCAATGAATTGTGGTATATCCAACTAGTGGAATACCACTCAGCAATAAAAAGGAATATAAGGCACTCACCAAGAAACGCACACTGTGCGGTCCCATGTTTACAAAGCTCCAGGAACCGCGGACTACTCCGTGGTGACACAAAGCGGTCAGTTCTCACTGGGTAGGGGTGCGGGGTGTGGGGAGACGTTGAAATGACGTTACAAAGAAGCATACAGAAAGTTTTTGAGGTAGTGGATATGTTACATTTCTTTTTGGTCTGATGGTTTCACTGGTGTACACATATGTCAAAACCGACCTCTCAAACATTTTAAATACGTATAGTGTATGTCAGCTAGACTTCAATAAAGTTGTAAAGTATTTTCAGTCAATTTTATTTTAAAGAGATCAAAAATTATTTTTAGAACAGCTTTTATATTTCCTCACCTTTCTACATTTCCACCACTTTTTCCCACCACATATCTAATGATATTTTAATAGAGTAATATACAAAAATCTAAAGATACTAATCAAATCAGAAATGAATACGAAAACTATCCTCACGAAGTATCACATATCGGAATGTCTGACAAACCCCGAAGAAGCCCTTACAGGAAGAAAATCGGAATGCCTTAAAGTCTTTCAGCATCAAAAACCCTAAAAATGTCCAGCCTGGTATAAAAAGATAATACTTATAACAATGGCTTTAAAACACTTTAAGAAATACTGTGTCTTTAATTTTATATTCCATTATTTTAAAAATGTATAAGGCACATACTTAGTACATTCTAAATTATTCAATAATCACAACACTCATTTAAACAAACTATGCAGTTCCTGAATCTCTCACTTGGTGAGTTTATGGCTTTCCCAAGCTTATTCAACTAATGGATTGTTGCAGCAACCAGGCTACCCCTCTCACTAGAAGACTTTTGACTTTTTTACACTGCAATTTTGGGTAAATGAGTGTGTACTGAAAAGAGTGTGTGGGGTGGGCAGACATGGCGGAACATCCGATGATGCTCACATCAGTTCACACATTTTGCAGCTTAGTTATGTAAATCTTTTTTTTTTAAAGATTTTATTTATTTATTTTTAGAGAGAGGGGAAGGGAGGGAGACAGAGAAGGAGAGAAACAGCAATGTATGGTTGCTCCTCACACGGTCCTCACTGGGGACCTGGCCCGCAACCCAGGCATGTGCCTTGACTGGGAATCGAACCGGGACCCTTTGGTTCCCAGCCCGCGCTCAATCCACTGAGCTACACCAGCCAGTGCTAGTTATGTAAATCTTTTAATGTAGAACAAAGGCATTAGAAAAGGGTTTGGCATTAGTAAAAAAAAAAAATGCCTGTAAGGTATAAGTTAACCCCTTTCAATATATTGGACTGTTTCACGCTGTGGGTTAGCATTATTCGTAACTGTAAAAAGTCTACCCAAAATCTGAACGTAATTACAATGACTGTGTCTTGAAGTAAAGATCATAGTGCATGGAAAAGCCTCTGACTCAAAAGACTTGGGGAGCAAAGAGATAGGCAGTCAGAGCTGAGGGATATAAAGGAAGCCCTTTTTCTCACTTCGTTTCATTAAGATTTCTGCAAGCATACCAAACTGTGGAGGAAGTATTTGTTTTGAGGGTAGTGGGGAATGTTTTGAGAAACTGCGGAAAAGTGTAGAGAAATATGTCTCACAGTATACATGTCAGTATCTCACTGGTTCCCAAAGATTCTCATTGCTTTATTGCTCGACACATATAGTGAGAAGCCCACCGGAGCACACACACCAAGGACTGCCCTGTCCCCTCCCAGGTGTTTGGTGTCTCTGGGCCACACTGGAGGAAGAAGAGTTGTCTTGGGCCACACATTAAATACATTGGGACACGTAATCGAAAAAATCTCATAATGTTTTCAGTAAATTTATGATTTTGTGTTGTGCCACATTCACAGCCATCCTGGGCTGCAGGCGGCCCACGGGCCGCAGGTTGGACACCCCTGAATGTTTAGGTGATGCTCACAAGCGCCAGAGAAATACTATCGTGCCAGCTTCCTAAGCTGACCTGATTCGTGTCCCCGTATGTCACAGTGCCTGACCCACACCAACCCTCATCACCTAGTCTGCCAGGAAGTTATCAGGCAGAAAGCTCAAATGAAGAAAGTGATCACATAGAATTTGCAGGTCAGCAAATTCAAGTGCACACTAACATCAGCACCCCTGAGAAGGGACACCCGACACGGGATTATGGACTTAGAATCTCCAGCTGCAGGAATGTGTGTGGTGCTCACTGAGCTTCTCTGAGCCATTCCTTCTCAGCCATGTCAATGCGTTGACCAATGCCCAGACATTCTACGGAACAGGCTCAGCACCATCACTGGGTTGGGACAATGGCCGTAGCAGTGACCGATCAGGAATGGGCTGGTCCCTGGGGAGATGACAACAAATGGCAGCCTGAGATTTGAACCCATGCCATGCTAATCTCCTGAGGACCCTCTCCACCACTCTGGATTTCTCTGTCTATCTACATTTCTACCTGGTATTCTTTCCCTCCTGAACAATTTGAGCATCTCTGTCATTTCTGGTCTATTTCTAATGCTTGATTTTTCACCTGATATGGGTTATATTTTCCTTCTTCTTTGCATAACTGGTAGAATTTTGACCCCCAAGACAATTCTATTCTTTAATACAGGGAGCTGTGATTATATTAACTTACACAAAAAGGGTACTTTACAGATGTAATTAAATTTACTAATCACTTGACCTTAAAATAGGGAGATTAAACTGGGTTATCTGGGTAAGCCCAACGTAATCCCGTGAGTGAGTCCCTAAAAGCAGAGACAGAAGAGGAAGTCAGGGGCATTCAGAGCATGAGTAGAACTTGATGCATCACTGCTGGTTTGAAGACAGAGGGGCATCATGAGAAGGAACGGGAAGGCCTCAAGGAGCTGAAGTCAGCCCCTAGACAGCGACCAACATGGAAGCTGGGACCTCAGTCCTGCAACCACAGGACCTGAGGTTAAACTGGGAAGACCATCCCAAGCTCCAGGAGAGAACTAAGCACACTGACACCTTGATTTCAGCCGTGTGAAACCATAAGCAGAGCACCCAGCTGCACTAAGCTGTGTCTGGACTTCTAACCCACAACTAAAACTGTGAGATAATAAATGGGTGCGTTTGGAGCTACTCTGCTTGTAGCAACTCGTTACAGTGGCGGTAGAAAACACGCCTGGTCACTTTGGGTTGGGTGCCAGACATTGCGAATTGTGCCTTTGTGCGTGCTGGATATTTATGTATTCCCGTAAATATTCTTAAGTTTTGCTCTGGGACAGAAGTTACTTGAAAATAGTTGGATCTTTTCCAGTCTTATTTTACCCTTTTCCAGGTGATTCTAGAGCACCCTATATGCCAGGGCTCGTTTGGCCCCACTGCCGAGATCATACCTTTCTGGAGACCCTGGCTAATGTCTTCTGCGTTACCGGGGGTGCCACTCTGACTGGGGCAAACAAGAACGATTCCCGGCCCTCTCAGAGCTCTGGAAATTGTCCGGTCTATTGCTGTCCAGTGGGCCTTTTCCTGGCGGTTTTCTTTCACACATGCTCAGATGAGTTCTCAGCCAAAGACCCGCGGGGACCCCTCTGCGATGCTCTGGCACTCGTCCGGTCTTCGCGGTGCTTGCCTCTGCAGAACTCTGCCCTGCAAATGCTAGCCACCTCGGTCTCGCTGAACTCCGGTCTCTGTTTCCTCAACTCCAGGTGGTCATTGATGAAACTGCAGGGCTCACCTTGTTTGCTTCCTTTCTCTAAGCAATTTACAGCCTTGCCCTGCCTGTTGTTTGATGTATAAAAACCAGCACAGTCTGTATTTTTGTCCAGATGTCTCGTTGTTTAAGCTGGAAAAGTAAATTCCGTTTTTATTACTCCCTATAGCTAGAAACAGAAGTCTCTGGGGAACACTTTAAATATTGAAGCATGGATCTCGTCCCAGGATGTCCTGGGGGCAGACCTAGGCATTTTGAAAAGCTCCCTTAATGGCTCTAATGTGCAGCCAGGGTTGGGGACCATTGAACTGGAGGATCTATAAAAATTCTTATTCATAGAAAGCATCTGCCATTGCTGAGTACTCACCACGCCCCAGGCATTCTGCTAAGCGTTTACGTAACTATCTCATCCACGCCTCTCAACAACTCTGGGAAATGGGCGACACCTTTATTTTACAGAGGAGGGGGCGGGGGTTCAGGGAGGTTAGAGACCTGCCCAAGTCACCGCTGGTAAATGAAAGAGCTGAACAGTGAGACCAGTCTGCCCGAGTCCAAAGATTCTTTCCACAATACGTACCGCCATGTCCTTCTCGCCTGACTGTGGGAGTCCAGGCTGCCTCCGGGTGGCTTCTGAAGAGGATGGACAGACCCGTGGGCCAGGATGCCCTGGACAAGGGCTGGGCTCTGCTCTCAACTTCCCAACTTCCCGGTGGCCTCACAGAAGGGCTGAGGGCCAAGGGGACCCTTTAGCTTCTCCTCAACTCAGAGCGCCTCCTAACAGGTCAACTCCCTTCTCCGATCCTGCTTGAGCTGCTGAGAAAAGCACCGATGGTCCCTTGGACTCTCCACTTATTCCCTAAAGACGGGGAGGCATCGGTTGCTAGGGAGATGGCACAGCCGGAGCTATTTGGTAGGGTCAGATCGGCAAGGAGAATGGCTTCTCTGGGTCCCCCATTCACTCAACTTCTGGCCGAGGGATCTGGGTGTGTCAGGAGAGCACAGTGGTGTCAGGAGAAACTCACAGAACTGACAGGATCCTTAGAGACTATTTGTCCAACGCTTTCCTTGTGTAAATGGGGACAGCATGCCCAGGGAGGCAAAGGGACTCTTCCAAGGTCATTCAGACCTTGGGGAGGGGACAGCCACATGTCCTACCCACCTGCCCACCCCTCCTAGGACCAGGAGCCTGCTAAGGGACTCCAGTTGCTCCTAGCATCCTTGCCAGCAAAAGCTCAGGAAGGAGGTGTTCAGGGAGCCACCCAGGATCCCTCAGTGGGCTGCTGCAGAGCTGAGGGTTTTACCGTTCGGGCTGCTGCTCCGGAGAGTTGAATGGCCACTCCATCCTGGCTCACCCGCCCTTTCAGGGGTCTTGATTGAGCCATGTGGTTCCCTTGGAAACAGAGCCGCTTGTCTCCTGGGGTCAGCAGCACTTAATCTGCACTTACTGCAATTTTGATGCTAGTGGGGGAAGGGATCCCGGAGTCCCCTCTGCATTCCTCCACCACGCCCTACACCTGCTGCTTCTGAGAGCACACACACTTTCCGTGCCCATTCTCACACTCAGGTTCCCCGTATGTGGGGACACACACACACACACACACACACACACACACACACACACACTTTCTACCACGTGCAGAGAGATTTTAATGACTCTGTTTTCTAACCCCCAACCGAAAAGGAACAATCATGTCCCTGCCAATTACCCTCCCTTTGTGCCCCATGGTTGTTGGAGAACCAGAATTGGAACACTCTTTCCTTTCAAATGCTGTCTCCACAGCCTTAAAATCAAGGGTAGGAGCGGGATGGGGGAAGTGGGCCAGATAATTCGTTTTCCCCACCCCTCTGCCTTCTAAGGGACTTCGGTGTCTGCAGGGAAAACCAAGGCTGTGTTGGGGCATTACTTTGGACACAATGAAGTTTTAAATAATTGCAGGATAATTTGTCAGTGTACACTCTGCTCCTGGCAGAGTCCTTTGAGAATTTCTGGCTTTCTGGCTAATCCCTGCTGTGGCTCCCTGGCACCCAGGCACTCAGCGCGACTGTGCTGAATAAAGAGACCCTGGACTTCAGGAAGGCAGAGATGGAAGCCTCCTGTGCCCAGACTCTGACCTATGAAAGCAGTCGACATCAAGGAGGAAAAGAAGAGGCTTTCGAATGCCAGTTCAGTCTTACCAGAGACCCAGGTAAAGAGCGGAAGGAGGGATACAACCAACGCCAGGAAACAGGAGTTTGCAGTGAACCTGTGGTTTGGAGGGTAGTGCCTGAAATGAGGGTAAGTGGGGGGTGGGGCGGAGGAGGAGGGAACTCCGTCAAAACAATAAGAAATAATAATAATAAAGGTGACAGCGGGGCTTTTAACCACATCCAGAGCCTGCAGTCACTGGAAGGTGCAGGCGGTGCAGAGCTAAGCCAGGACAGAGACAGGACCCTCGAGTCCTGCCTGGTGCCCTTCTCCTTCAAAGAGCCAGACACGGGGGCTCTCGAACACCCGAATGGTGGGGACGGCAAGGGGCAAGGCGGCATTTTTTTTAAATTATAAAACAAACGCATGTATCTGGTAAAGAAATAAAGTTCTAATACAAAGATCAAAATAAGATTGAAATTCCTCTCCTGCTTTCTACACCAGTCCTATTCTCCAGAGATACTTACGGTTTTTCACATATCCTTCAAGATATTTTATGAATATATATACACACATATTAATAATTTTTTAAAGGTTTTATTTATTTATTTTTAGAGAAAGGGGAAGGGAGGGAGAAAGAGAGGGAGAGAAATATCAATGTGTGGTTGCCTTTTGCACGCCCCCGGCTGCAGACCTGGCCCGCAACCCAGGCATGTGCCCTGACTGGCCTTTTGGTTCGCAGGCCGGCACTCAGTCCACTGAGCCACACCAGCCAGGGCTACAGATATATAATTTTAAAACACAAATAGAATCATATTGCCAGACAGTTCTGCATTTTTGTTGGACTTAATGTGTCGGAGCTCTTTCCATGTCAGCCCAGGAAGCTCTACTTCATTTTTTCTAGCGGCTGAAGAGCAGTTCATTCTACAGGTGAGTCAGTGTGACCAGCCACCTAGTGACAAATCTTCAGTTTGTTTCCAGTGTGCTTACAATCTTACAATGAATATTCTAGTACATACATATTTGAGTTATGTGATCAAATCCCTAAAAGCAAAGACATATGCACCTAAATTTTTCATATATATTACTAAACTACCTCTCAGATACTGTATTGTAGCCATTTACGCTTTCACCAACCATGTGAGCAAGTGGCCGATTCTCCAGGTCCTGGCTTGCAGTAGGTTTTATAAGCTTTAATCTCATTGTTTTACCTTAATCGTAGGAGATTGAGCATAAATCCACATGCTTATTGGCTTGAATTTCTTCTTTCTATAAACTGCCTATTCATATCCCCTGCTCATTTTTCTACTCCTTTTCTTATTGATCTTTATGACCTGCTTGCATGATAGAAAAATTAATCCTATGTCATAGTTGAGACAAACATTGTTATTTTGGACAGGTTCTTTTTTTTGCATAGATACATTTTTAAGTGTTCACAGGTAGAAAGGCAGACACAGGAATTTTGCTCTTCCTAGTTTGGGGGCAGTTTGGTTTTCTGCTTTAAACAAGTTTGCCTCCTGGTGTGAGCGGGTCACCTTTGCAGCTTCTTGAAGAACTAGGAGATCTGTTTGCGGGCCTTGACACAGCAATCCTTAAAAAAAATCATGGAAAACGTGAGAGAGGCAAAAGGAGGTCCATAAACATCCCAGTTTTCCAAAGAAGAGAGAGAGAGATTCCAGAAATTTAGACAAATTAATTTTATGTTTGTTCCAAATGACACTGTAGAGTGGGACACTAAGCAGGCAGTTTGGGGACAATTATCAAAGGGCACGTGGGCATCAGTGGCTGGTCTGGAGTCACCAGGAGGTCACACCAAAGTCTGGCAGCCCTGTTTTTGTCAAGGTCCTGCACAGACGAGAGGTTGCTGTGGCCCGGGACTGCTGTGGCCCCAGGACTGCTGTGGCCCCAGGACTGCTGTGGCCCCGGGACTGCTGTGGTCCGGGACTGCTGTGGCCCGGGACTGCTGTGGCCTAGCACCGCTGTGGCCCCGGGACTGCTGTGGCCCGGCACTGCTGTGGCCCGGGACTGTTGTGGACCCGGGACCGCTGTGGCCTGGCACTGCTGTGGCCCGGGACTGCTGTGGCCCGGGACTGCTGTGGCCAGGGACTGCTGTGGCCCGGCACTGCTGTGGCCCGGCACTGCTGTGGCCCCAGGACTGCTGTGGACTGGGGCTGCTGGGTCGCAGTGGAACATCCGAGAAAGCCTCCGGACCTCCCCGCGCACAGGGTGCTCGGCAGATCCACAGCTGGCTGAACAACTATGTCCAGAGAGACAATAATTTGTTAATCAGTATCAAGTAGGAGGGCTCTCTGGAGGCTACAGGGCTTTCTCTGAACTTGATCGTGTCTTGTTTAATGCTCTTATCAGTGGCTTGGATAAAGTAAAGGCACAGAGGGTCACTGATCAGATTTACAAAGGACAGAGGCAGGGAGAGGAAGCTAACACACAATGGGATTTTGGAATCCAGATACAGAAACTGACAGCTTGGAATGGAGTCGAGATGGTAAATGTAGAATCTTGCACCTTGTTGGGGGGTGGGGGGCTGAAGACGCAGACCTTGGGAGAGATAGGAGTTAAAAGCAGTAATTCACGTGAAAAAAAGACAGGCAGATTCCAGCTGTGCCTGGCTGTGGAAGAAAAGTCTCAGGGGCCTCCAGGGACTATTCCGCTCGGCTCCTGGATGCCCTCCTTGTGAGGAACGGTTCCAAGGGAGGCCATTCACCTGGAGAAAGCCTGAGGGGGCACGCCACTGACGCTAACTGTGGCAGGGCCATCCTGAGAACAGAGAGCAGACGGATGCCTTCTGGCTCCAGCTGGCTGAATGAGGTCCAGCTGGTACAATTACAAAACGAGGAGAACTGGGGCTCGCAGAGAAAAACGTCCCAAATAGCAGATTGCCCAGGAGTCGGAGATCCAAGTCCGGGCTGAGAGCTGTCTGGCCACCTTCTGGCCCAGGTGCAAGGCTCAGACAGATCACTTTGCTATAGCTTTGGATTCCATGAAGGTTCAAGGTCACCTTCAAATGCAAATGTAGCTTTAAGACAAGTCCTGGCTCCCCTTCCTGCCAGTTTGCTGCTCCTAACCCCCTACGTACAAGGCCTGGACCCACCATTGTGCCGCTTAGACATTGGGCTCCTCACCCCAAGTCTTGGGCGTTCCAAAGACGTTTCAGGTACTGGTACTAGCCCAGTGCCAGAGAAGAGGCCCCAGCACCTGGTACCTCATCTCATTTGCAGAGACTTTCTGACCCTTAAGGTAGAGCAGGGCCCAGCATCTCCCTCGAGTGGAGCCTGGATGGGGGAGGCCTTGGGGTGGGGCTGGCTGGGAGAGCCGCTGACTTCTGGGGAAAAAAACAACAAAACAACAAAAAACGAAACTTGATCTTCTGTCCCTTCAGCACCCCCTTACTGTGACTGGAAGCCACTCACGTAGTGTGACATGCCCAGGACCCCAAACCAAGCTAGTGTTCAGGGTACCTCACAATCTTCAGAATTAGCTTGTCACAGGAACCACACATCACACACCCTTAGGCACAGGCTTACCTGCTGCTCAGTCTACCACGCCCACCTCAGGGCTCCAGACGCCACCGCCCTCTCCACTATGTTTGAGGTGCTCTGCCAGGAAGGCCCCGTTTGCCCAGCCAGCGTTTGGCCCCACATTTAATATGCCCAGCACACGCACACCACCTGCAGCCACTTCCTGTCGCACAGTCACTTCCTGCCACACACTCAGCAGTCCAGAGTGCCCTTTCAGCTGAGGGGCACCCCAGCTAACTCACCTTCTACTGCCATTTCCACCCTCCTCTGGCATCTGCTTCCTGCTTCCTTCCCCTCCTTCCCTCTTCCCTCCTGCCACTCAACGGTCAGCCCCAGGTCTGCTCCCAGCTCTAAGTCACTTCCCAACGCCCCTACCCCACCTGTCTGCGGTGGGGGAGAGGAGAGTGAGTTTTGTTGTCCAGGTTATTCTCTGACTCTTTTGCCTTGCGCTTTCAGAACCTCAGCTTTCTCTGTACAAATTAAGATGATATTCTTCCTGCATCCATGATCTAATACCCGAGCATTTTATAAAATTCTGCAAATCCAGTACAAATGGTTTGCATTATGAAGTGCCTATTACCTGCCGGGCTCTGTGGGTAGCGGGCAGTATTTTGTTCACGCCTCTGGAACCCCTAAGAGATGGTAGTATTAGAAGCCCGGTTTTGCCCAAGGGGAAACTGAGGCAGCACTGAGAGGCTATGAACTTACCCGCGGCGAGTGAGCTGGCCCGTGCAGAGCCAGATGGAAGCCCGGTGGTCCGGGTGTGCTCTGGGTGCACATGCTAAGTCCCATGCCCCAGCATAGCTCCGGCTGCAGAAGGTTCTGGAGCCTGGGCTTCCACCTTGTTTGTGATCAGGATAGAGCAAATGCAGCTCTTCTGTCCTGACAGCCTCAAGCTCCGGGGAGCAACGATGCCCCCCCCACTGTCAGGGGGGTCTCTAAAGAATCCCCCCCTGAGCCATGGCCCACCCTAATTTGTTCCAAGACTAGGATGACAGGGGATTGTCTTTCAGGGTAACAGGAAAGATTTGTGTTAGGCAAGGTTTGTTAAAAAATAATTTTTCATTTTTGCCAAGATGGAAGAATCAGACAGGGCAGATGGTGTTACTGAGGAGAGCCTGCTTCGTTGAGACCTGAGGCAGCCCGGTTTCATGGACTCAGCAGCTCCTTCCGGCAGTTCTTTCATCTTCCTAAATGGTATGGTTTGCTATTTCTTGTCACTGATTTTAGCCATTTCTATGAACTTGAACAGGGGACTTCTGCCAGGGTCTGTACAAGTGCCCCAGGAGCAGATGTGGAGGGGAGGGGAGTGGAGTGGGAAGAATGCATTTTTCTGGAGGACAGGGGTTGAGGGGCTGGGGTCTAGGGACAGGGGGTAGCCCGTTAGTTTGAGGGATAGAGGGATGGCCCTGCTAAAGGGTAGGGGACAGCCAAGGAGTCTGGGCTCAACCACTGAAGCCCAAGGCACCCCACAGTTCCAAGACTGAAGGAGCAAGTCTGTCTCCTCTCAGCTCACATAGCAAGCCGTGCATTTCTACCTCCAGGCTGCCTGGAACAGGCTCGCTTCCCCCACTCCTCCCTGGAGTGCCCTCTGTCCTCTGTAGCCTTGTGTCTAAATGCTACTTGTCCCTTCAGCCCTAGCTCAGTGCTTCCTCCTCCGCGAAGCCTTCTTGGTCTCCCTGCCTTTCCCTTTCCTTGAGTTTCTGAAAACTGTGCCATCAGAACAGCACAACTCATACTTCTCAGTTCTTGGTCAGCTCGGGATGCATATCTGGCCCCTCCGGTCGGATATCAAGGCCTAAAGAAGCAGGGGTCTCTCTGACGGCTCACTGGCACCCCCAGTCCTGAGTTTCACCCTGGCCCTCATGAGGATTCAGGGCGTGGGGTTGGGGGACTATCACAGGTTCTGCAGGAGGCCCCACAGCAGGGAGGAAGTGAGTCAACTAGATCCCAGGTGACATCACGTCTCTGCTGCCTGGAGTTCTAAAAGAATAAAACGTCCAAATTGTCCTTTACATTTATAAAGCACTTTTATAACCACCTTGGGCATTATGCATTACCAACTTTCCAACTTGAAGGAGGAATTAAATGAGGCACAGAGGAGTTTTCCAGAAGTCCCACCACTAGAAGGAGCAGAACTGGCCTAGAAGTTTGGGTCTTCAAACTCGTTCCTCTGCCCCAGGACCCTGTCTAGCCACAGGCCCCGACACACACGCACACAGGAATGGGTACTGAACAAAGGCTGCTCTGGAAAGCTGCCAAATCACGTAGGGGAGAAGGTCAAGCATCTCCCAGACTGACGGGAGACAAGGCCCAGCTGCTTCCCCCTCCCGCACGCGGAGCTCTGTCCACAGCCTTCTGCAGTGTCGTGTCGCTTTCACCGCCGGGCCCCTGCCGCTGAGGTCCGGCCAGGCCCAGCTCACCTGCGGGAAACACCCGCACGAGTACCCACCTCTCAGGGATCTCACACGGGAGGAAACTGAGGCTGGGGTGGGGCAGCAGCTTGCCCAACGCCAAGCTGCCAGCTGGTGGCAGTTAAGAGACTGGGCCTGCTGACTCCCCGCTGAAGGGTTATTCTCGCACTTGCAGCGCCTGGCCAGCACAGTGAGGGGAGAGGGGGGTCGTGTGCAAAGGAGGGGGGGAGAGTACAGTGCGCGCCCCTGGGTGGCGGGAGGCGTGTGTGTCCACGGCCAAGGGTGTGTGTGTCACTGCACCTGCATATGGGTTTCACGTAAAGGAATGTATGAGGGCCTGCAAGTTTCCTGCTGCCCCCACCGAAGCAAGCTGCAAGATGATGTGTGACCCTATGGAGTTATACGCGCACACGGACATAAATATTTTCTTAGACCAAGTTGCCGGAACAAAATGCCACAAACCGGGGGCTTAAACAACAGAAACTAAAATTTCTCACCCTCCCTGGGACTGGGAAGTCTAAGATACCAAGATTCTGGCCAGTTCGGTTTGTTTGGTTTCTGATAAGAGCTCTCTTCCTGGCTGGCAGGTGGCCACTTCCTCCGTATATCCTCTCCAGGACCCTCCCTCACCTGTGTGCGTGTTGGGGGCGGGGCACCAAGTCTCTGGTGTCTCTTTTTACAGGGGCACTAACTCTGTAGGACCGGGGCCCCACCCTATGACCTCGCTAACCTTCGTTACCTCCTTAGAGGCCCTATCTCCAGGGACCAGGGTTTCGATACACGGATTTGGGGTAGGGCCACAAACATTCAGTCAATATAACAAACATGTAACTAACATGTGTGAGTGCGAGAGTGCGTGTGTGAATGTGGATTTGCATCAACCACTCCCTTTGTCTGTGCAGTTTGGCCTGGGACAACAATACACTTCTTATAAACATTACAACTTTTAAGAAAAAACAAATCTACCACAAAGAAGCAAGAGGGGAAGGGAGAGAGAACAGCCTTACCTGCATCCTTGTCTGCAGGCTCACAGTGACAGCGATCTTAGACACCTGTCTGAAAAGTGAAAATTCAGCCAGACATCCAGATATTCCGTGTAGCTGCGGGGCACTGGGCACATGAAACATCTGCAAATACTGCCATCCCTTGGCTGGGTACTCACCCTCAACTTGTCATTTACCGTTTCCTGTGACAAGAACCTGAGGGGGACTCCCTTTGGGTCCTGCGGGCTGCAGGTCTGGCAGGGACTTGGCACACGTGGCCTCCTGTCAGAGGCCCCGTGGAGGAAGGCTCTAGTCACCCCATGGCCCTTCCACCACCCCCTCTGCCTGCGGGTCCGGCGGGCCAAGGACAATTCAGTCCAGCTCTTGGCCCCCTCTCCGGAGGGCCAGCAGCAGCAGACGTTTGGAGCAAGTACATCCGGAGGCATGAAGGAAAATCAATGTCCCATTTATCCCAGGACTCAGACGTTCGGTGTCTTCGAGATGAGCCGTCTGCAACCACCATGGCCAATGGTACCGAAGGGAAACTGAAGGCCCAGAGAGAAAATCCATTTCTCGTGACAGAGTCTGACAGTCCCAACCCCCGTCCCGACTGCCATGAGTAGACTCCTGGCTCTGGGGAGGCTGCCCCCACCCACACAGAGCCTGGAACATCAGGGTGGCACAGACTCTCCCTCCCCTACCCCCCAGCGGCTCCTGACAAGCTTGGCAGCTGGAATCCCAGGGAGTAGCTGAATCCATCACCAGGGTCAAAGGCAGGGCCTGGGGTATGTGTTAAAACAAGAAAACCAATCAGAGCTGAAAATGAAAGGCAGTGAAGGTGTGAAGCAGAAATGGAGACTGCCAGACGGGAAGCAAGGTGGCTGGCGAGCCGCAGGTCTGGCGCCCCCACACCTGCCCCCTGTCAGTGTGGGTCCTACTTTCCAGGCGCCCGCCACTCCGGGAGGCAGGTGGCCAGTGGGAACCTTGGGCCCGCTTCTCTCCACCTAAAAAGCAGGGCCCATCCCAGGGCCGAAGTGCCAAGGAGATGAGAGAGAAAGAATCTCCATCTCTATAGTCTGTCTGTAAGAGCCTGTCAAAGTTGGTACACAAATGTCCCCTGTCATGACACCCATGAAGAGCCAATTCTTGCCCATCAGGAGTAGTCTGGGGTCCTTTGACGACAGAGTCCAGATGGGCCCTAGATTTCAGGCTCTAAAGCCCGTGTCTCCCTGTCAGGGCTCAGGGAGTGAAGCGCGGGGGTACCGGGTCCGGGAACGGGAGGCTAATGCCAACCAGGTTCATGTCCTGGGCCTGGCCCACTTGCCATTTCATTGAGTCCCATGTCACCCTGTGAGAGAAGCACTCTCTTTGTGCCCACAGACTGAAACTCTGGGTGCTAAAGTGACTTGCCCAGGGTCACAGAGCCATGGAGGGCAGAGCCATGAGTGCCAGCTGGGGGTGGCTGACAAGAGACTGTCCCTGCTGAGGCAGCCATTCTCACCTGAGCTGTGGCCACGGTCTAAGCCTTTTTGAGGGGTCCGTGGCCTCCACGTTCAGTCCCTGGGGCAGACCCAATCTTGTTGTCCCCTCAACAAACAGTAATGGAGTGCCTACTGTGTGCTGGGCACAGGGCCACAGTGAGGCCAGCGAGGCTCCTGTCCTCGCAGAGTTTACCATCTTGAAGAGGACAAAGTCCAGAGTCCTTCCTTTTTATGTCCCCTCCATGGGACCCTGTGGCAGGAGACAGGTCATTGGCCCCCGTTGCTGGCCTCCCATCAGCACTGCCACTTGTCTGAGCTCCCATTTGGCAGGATGGGAAGACGAGGTCTGTTGTCCCACAGAGGCACGTGCTGAGTGGGGGCAGCTAGTCTCCTGAGGCCTCCCGGCACAGCTCCCCACAGGCCCTCCTGGCCCACGAGGCGGTAGGGCCTGAACTCTCCTCCACTGCATGGCTGAGGGGTGAGGCCGCCACCTGGGGCACCCAGGAAGCAGCCCAGCAGGAAAGACAGCAAAGGAAGGGGTAGGGTGGGAGGCTGGGTGGTATGTGGAGCCGGGAAATGAAGGGAATGGGCAGAGTGGGCATAAGGAACACGTTATGCTGGGAGGCTCAGTGCCAGGCACTGACTGGGGGTGGCGGGGGCACCAATAACCAGGGCTGGACTTGGGGGAACCAGGGAACTTGGATGCCAGGCTGGGCCAGCAGGGTGCCTACCTCGGGCCGGGGAGCTGCGGCATGCTGTAGGCTCTGTCAGTGCTCTGCTTACATCTCCAGACAAGAGAACAGAGCCAGGTGGCACAGTCAGGCTGACAAGGTGACTGCCTGCTTTTGGAGAAGGAGAGGTCAGCCCAGGCTGAGCTCCCACTTTCCCCTCTGCCTGGCCACCTCCGCTGACAGGCCCAATTGCTCATGCTGGCCTTGGGCGGCCAGCAAAGCCCAGGAGAGGGCCGGCAGCCGCTCTATTAACACACAATCCAGTGGCCCGGCAGCTGCTGACACTGGGGTTAATTAAATCTATCTTCCCATCAATTCTCATTCAACTACTATCGACAGCCATTAGATGGGTGACAGAGTGACAAGGAAACAGTAATAGACTTGTCTTAACCCTCATGCTGTGCGGAGAGGGGCTCCGCACTAGAGTCTCCCAGGAGAAGCCTGCCCTCCTGCCGTAATCCCAGCCCCCACCCAGGTAGAGCTTGGCTCGGTGCAGCTGCTATTCCCCCTCCCGGCACCTGGCCGCCAGCCAGGCTCACCTCGTCCTTGTTCACTTTACAGATTCTTCCCGAGCATCTCCTATTTGCCAAGCTAATAGGTAGAGAAGACCATGGCAGCACTTAGACCGTCTCCTTCTCTGTTCCTGACTCAGTCCTTCCTCTACCAAGTCAAGTCTGCCCAAGGCTGTCCTCTCCAAGAAGCCTCAGGCCAAACCTGGCCCCCATAGCCCTGACAGTCCCTGCCACCCAGGCCCTCTGTGGCCAGCGGAATGATGTCCCTCCAAAGACATCCAGGTTCTAATGCCTAGGACCGGTTATCTCATATGGCAAAAGGCACTATGCAGTGTGATTGACTTCAGGATCTTGAGAAATTATCCTGGACCATCCAGGTAGGCTCGGTGTCATCAGAGGGTCCTTATAAGTGAAGCAGGGAGACTAGCAAGTTGAAGAAGACGGCAAGGGAAGCCGTTTGAGAGACGTATAAGACGAGAAAGGCTGGCCATTGCTGCTTTGAAGACAGGAAGAGGCCATGAGCGAAGGAATGCAAGAAGCCTCTAGACTCTGGAAAAGGTGTGGAAAAACATACCCTTTAGGGACGCAGCCCCCCTAACAGCTTCATTTTAGCCCAGTCAGACCCATTACAGACTTCTGACCTCCAGGACTATAAGAAAATACATTTGTGTTTTAAGCCACTAAGTTTGTGGTCATTTGTTACAGCAGCAACAGGAAACACCCCTTCTGCCCATTCTATGCTCTAACCACAGCAGGCTACCTGCAGCCGTGTGAGCATCCCAGTTCACAGCTCCCTGCCTCAGCACATGCTGTGCCCTCCTCCACCTGAAGTGTTGTTCCTGGCTAGTTGCCAATGTCCTACTTCAAAACTGTCCCCAGCACCTCCTTTATGAAGCCTTCCCTGATTTCCCCTCTTTGCAAGGGCAATCTCATCCTTGTGCTCCCACTGACCTTCTCATTGAGTGTAGCTCAGTTTTGCACTCAGTGTAAACTCCTATAGCAGGGAGTTTTATCCAGCCGTATAACTCCAGATCCTCTCACATACAGCAGTTCAGGAAACATTTGTAAAATGAGGAGGGATGGCCTGGTCTGTTCTATGCTACATGAGAAAGAGTAGAAAGAGTAGAATGCGCAGAAAGAGTAGAACCTGGCAGTTGAAAATGTAGGTTCATGTCAATGTTACAGCAAAAGAAAAAATTAGGACTTCCAGTCAAGATGGCAGCATAGGCAGACATGGCTCACTTCGCACAACCATATCAAAGTTACAACTAAAATATAGAACAACCATCGCTCAAACCATCAGAAACTGAATTGAAGTCTGACAATTATGGAATTAAAGAAACCACATCCATCCAGACTGGTAAGGAGGAGCACATATGCCGAATGGGCTGCTACCTTACCCACGTGTGGTGGATACAAATTCGGGAGGGAAATCTTCAAAGTGAGGAGTCCCAGTTCCACACCAGGCCCCCCCCTCCCAGGGTTCTGGCACCAGGAAGACAAGTCCCCACAACTTCTGGCTGCAAAAACCAGCAGGGATAGAGTAAGTGGAAGAAACTTCTGGAGCCCCAAGCAGTTCCTCTTAAAGAACACACACATAGACTCACCTACTCAGACTCACTCCTTCTGAGCTCCAGCACTGGGATAGCAGCTTGAGAGGCACCAGTGGCATACTGGGAGAAATTGAAGTGTCTGGCATCAAGGCGAGCAGAGGCTATTGTCCCTTTTCTAAACCCTCCCCTGCACAGAACTACAGAGCTGGCAAGCTTGTGCCATATATGAGCCTCCATCAACCTGGCTAACAATATTTGCCCTGCCCTGGAGATCCTCAGAGATTCTGCTCCACCCAACTTATGGGCCCACCCAAACTGCTTTTATATATGAACGGCTGGTCTTGGCTCATGCCACACAACTTCCGAAATCCTTTCAAACAAGCAACAGCTGGCCTCAGTGAGCCCCAAGCCTGGCAGTAGATCAGTCCAACCTAGATTCACAGCTTGGCTTCACCTGGGAATCTCCAAGCCCAGCTCATGTAACAGCCATCTCAGATTCTTTATAGCTCAGGCAGGGTGGCCCCAGGCAAAACTCAGGTCGGGGCTGACCTTGGCCTGCACCTACCTGGGAAACCTCAGGGCCAGTGCACCAGTAGGAAGCTATAGACCACATCAGAGCACCACCACGCTGCCCCTGCACAGCTGATCATCCATGGAGGGCGGAGGTTGGTGGTAAGTGGTCATAGCCAATCCTTGCAGCTGACTGGCCTGGGTAAATCCCTCCCATTGACCTGCCAACAGCAACCAAGGCTCAGCTACCAGAGGAGGATGTACTCAACCCATTTGAAGGGTGCACCTTGAGTACCCAGCTTGGGTGGTAGGAGAGGCTGTGCCACTGGACTCTACAGAACACCTACTACATTAGGCTATACTACCAAGACACAGAGTCAAAGCAGCTCTACCTAATACATACAAACAAAGGGAGGCTGCCCAAATGAGACAAAGAAATATGGCCCAAATGAAAGAGCAGATCACAACTCCAAAAAAAGCTGAATGAAATGGAGATAAGCAACCTATCAGATGCAGAATTCAGAACACTGGTTATAAGGCTATTCAAGGAACTTAGTGAGGACGCAGTCAGTAAAAAAGACCCAGTCAGTAAAAAAGGATACACTGATTGAACTAAAGAACAATTTACAGGGAAACAACAGTAGAGAGGATGAATCTGAGAATCAAAACAATGATTTGGAACACAAGGAAGAAAAAAACAACCAGTCAGAATAAGAAGAAAAAAGAATCCAAAACAAATGAGGATAATATAAACAGTCTCTGGGACAACTTCAAGAGGTCCAACATTTGCATTATAGGGGTGCCAGAAGGAGAAGAGAAAAAACAAGAAACTGGAACTCTATTTGAAAAAATAATGATAGAAAACATCCTAAATTTGGTGAAGGAAATAGACATGCAAGTCCAGGAAGCACAGAGAATCCCAAACAAGATGGATGCAAAGAGGCCCACTCCAGGACACATCATAAAATGCCAAAGGTGAAAGATAAAGAGAGAATCTTAAAAGCAGCAAGAGAAAAGTAGTTAGTTACCTACAGGGGAGTTCCCATAAGACTGTCAGCTAATTTTTCTAAAGAAACTTTGCAGGCTAGAAGGGATTGGCAAGACATATTCAAAATCATGAAAAATAGGGATATATAGACAAGATTGCTCTACCCAGCAAAGCTATCATTTAGAATTGAAGGGCAGATAAAAACTTCTCAGACAAGAAAAAGGAGTTCATCATCACCAAACCATTATTACATCAAATGTTAAAGGGACTTATTTAAGAAAAAGAAGATAAAAACTATGGCAAAAAATATAAATCTATCAACAGTCGATTCTAAAAAAAAAAAAACAACTAAGCAAACAAGAAGAACAGAGACAGAATCTTGCATATGGACTGTATTTTGATGGTTGCAAGATGGGAGGTGGGTGTAGGGGAATGGTGGAGAGGTGAGGGGATTAAGAAGTACAAACAGGTAGTTACAGAACAGCCATGGGGGTGTAAAGTACAGTATAGGAAATGGAGTAGCCAAAGAACTTATCTGCACAACCCAAGGGCATGAACAATGGTGGGGGGATCGTCTGAGGGAGTAGAGGGATGCTGGGTGGAGGGGGACAAAGGAGGAAAAATCAGGACAACTGCAATAGCATAATCAATAAATTATAATTAACAAAAACCAAAGAAAAAAATTAAATATTATACTCTAGTTAATATTTATGATGAAGTATTTAGGGGAAATACACAAATGTTTACAACTTATTTTTAAATGCACCAAAAATAAGATGATGGGGTGATGGGAGGGTACACAACTAAGTGATGAAACAAACTTAGTGAAATGTTAATAGTATTCAGGTGGTCCCTGTAAAACTCTGCCAATGACATTTTTTTATAATATTGGAAAAAATATACACTGTGATTGATAATTTTATACACCATCTTGACTGGACTAAGCGATGCCCTATCACTAGTAAAACATTATTTCTAGTGTGTCTGTGAGGGTGTCTCCAGAAGAGATTAGCATTTGAATAAAGATCCTCCCTCACCAGTGGCAGTGGGCATCATTCAATCCCTTGAGGGCCTGAATAGAACAAAAAGGACGAGGAAGGGCAAATCTGCCCTCTGCTTGGCCTGGGGCATCCACCTCCTCCTGTCCTTACACAGTGGCATTCCTGGTTCTCAGGCCTTCTGACTGGAACCCTGGTTTTCAAGAATTCAGGTTTGTGACCTGGCCATTGTGGCTCAGTTGGTGGGAGTATTGTCCCGTAACCAAAAGGTTGCAGGTTTGATTCCTGGTCAGGGCACATACCTAGGTTGCGGGTTCCATCCCCAGTCCAGGTGCATACAATCCTTGGTCCAGGCACATGCAGCAGGCAACCAATTGATGTTTTTCTCTTAGATCAGTGGTTCTCCCTCTCCCTTCCTCTCTTTCTAAAAGCAATGAAAAAAATGTCCTTGGGTGAGGATTAAAAAAAGAAAATAAGAAGAATTCAGGTTTGGACTGCATCTATACCACTGGCTTTCCCAGCTCTCCAGTTGGGAGATCATGGGATTTTTCCATCTCCATAATCATGTGAGTACATCCCTCACAGTAAATCTATCAGTTCATTTCTTAGAGAACCCTAATGCCCTAGAACTAGACAGTCTGAGATTAAATCTTGGCCCCATTATTTCTCAACTGTAAAAACGTAAGCAGATTGCTTAACCTCTCTGGGCCTCAGTTTCTCATTTATAAAATGAGATAATAGCCCCTTGCATGGCGTTGTTGTGAGGACCGAATGAGTTACTGCACACGAAGTACTTAGGAGCCACCTAAGTGCCAAAGAAACGTTAGCAGTCATCATGGCCTCCTCTTCCTGATAAGCCCCACATCTCCTTCCTCTCCACCCCCAGGAGTCACCAATCCAGGCATGGCAGACACTTGGGAGCCTCTTGGTGTGCTGGGGAGAGGCTCTCCCCAGACTGGGGATAGAAGGGAGAGAAAAGTATCTGCCAGTCAGCCTAAAGGAAGGATTGAGGACCTTCCCAAACTTTCTACCCAGCAGATGCCAGGCACTGCTGCTCCTGTCTTTTGACATCAGGGCTGCCTTGGAATTCCAGGCAGAGGGAACAGCCCAACAAGGCACAAAAGCATGAGAGCAATTTCTGGAAGCAGCAGCGGTTACTGGAGGTAACTAGGGCTTCGTTGAATAGAGCACCTGAATTTCCAGTCATGGGCTCTGTGGGGGAAACCATGTTCACATGTGCTTAGGACAATTACACTTGAAACATGGAGAATGAATGAATGGGAGGGCAATGGGAATAGAAGCCCTGGGACCCGTTAGGAAACTCCTGCTGTAATCTAGGGTAGATATGAGAGGCAGTGGCAGAGAGAGAATTGACGTGTGACTCTCCTCTTCTAGGTCTATGAAAAGGATCAGCTTATTCAACGTTCTGTCTCTAGCCTTTACCCCAAATCTGACACATTAGGTTCATGCGCACAATTAAATTCAATCAGTGCCCTTTCTACCCCACCAAACATGGAGGTCATCCAGAATAGGAGTGATCAAATCCATTCACATCCTACCTAAGTAGGTGCTTAGTAAGTTTAAGAGAATAAACCAACCTCTGCTAGAGTGAGGAGGTCACAGCTTGTGGGGTCCTGGTGCTCATTCATGGAGGGAGAGAAAAGGTACTGGATCCTTACTGCCCAAGCCCTAGAAGGGGGACTTCAAGGCAAGGAGTGGGACCAGACTGGACCATTTCTTCCCTCTGGGCTTAGAAGAGGGCTCAGCATCTTGCAGCCAAGATTAGAACCATCCAGAAAAGGCACAGGCAGGAATAAGATCTCTGGGTCGGAGGAGCCCAGAGACCCAGAATGATCAGGGACAAGAGGGGCATCGGCTTCACGTAGCTCTCTGTGAGCTTTCTCCGGCTTAAGAGTGAAGGGCAGTTAGTGAGCTGAGACTGGTGGTCAGGAGGGATGCGAGATCAGCAGTACAGGGGACTCTGAGGGTAAGTGGCATTGGAATGGGGAAGAAACCTGAGGCCATTTACCCTAGGGGAAGGCTCGTGGGCAAGTCTAAACACAATCCTATAGATGCCGCCCATGTGTAGGTATCAAGGTTAGAGAGAAAACGAAGAGGACCCAGCTTTTTAGGTAAGAGCCAGAGAGCTAGCACACTTGCCTCCAGCCCATCAAAAGAATGAGCCAGTGGCTTAATTAAGACCAAAGAACATGCATCCAGAGCATCTTAAAGTTATCACACAATGGCCATGTCAATCAGAATGTAACGGAATGCAAGTCCAGCTACCAGCCGCTTCAAAAGCCAATACTTGAGAGGCAGGTACTGATGTAAAAAGAAAGTACTGGGTTGGCCCAAAGTTTGTTTGGTTCTTTCTGTAAGATGACTGTGCTGGTGCTTAGCTGTCTTTAACCTCATTCTAAACAATTTTGTTAGATTGTACTGTGACAGCTGTCAGACCAGCATGCATTTAAAAAATTATCTAAATTGGTGATTTTTTGTGTGCAGCCATTTTAATATTGAAGATGGAAGAAAATGCAACATTTTTGGCATGTCATACTTTATTATTTCAAGAAAGGTAAAAATGCAACTGAAAGGCAGAAAAGATTGTGCAGTGTATGGATAAGGTATTGTGACTAATCGAAAGTGTCAAAAGTGGTTTTCTAAGTTTTGTGCTGAAGATTTTTTGCTGGACAGCGCTCCATGGTCAGGTAGACCAGTTGAAGTGATAGCAATCAAATTGAGACGTTAATTGAGAACAATCAACATTATACCACACGGGAGGTAGCTGACATATTAAAAATATCCAAACCAATAAAGTTATTCATGAAAATGAAAAATGTACCTTTTATTTTATGGAAAAAACCATATGGACTTTTTGGCCAACTCAGTAATTTTATTCAGGTGCCGGTAACCTGGAAGATGGGTGACTCTCATCTCAAAGCCCATCTCAGGCGTCCTGGCTAGTTCACGTAGGGGAACCGAGGGAAGAGGGGGACGAAGGGATTTCTGGCGACGTGCAGTTTCTCAGCTCTGCCGTTGGGTGGTTCACTGTTACCTCCTGCATGCATCACCACGTGGTTTCATGGCTCCATCTGCAGTTTCACTGCCGATTTCTGGGGACGGGACCTGCAGACAGCGTTTCTGCTGGTTCTGACATGAGTTGCTGATGCCCAGTTTGTTATGGTCGGGGCTGTTCCTTGGTTAAGCAGGAGCTGCAACTGCTGATGTCCACGCAATACTTCTTAGGACACTTTCAGTACATGAATCTTCCATGAGTGCGTTAGTGCATTTTATTCTAATTCCATTTCACGGCAAGTTAGAGTAGTATAAAGCTTTTATTCCTGTTATAAAAACAGACTGATTGAAACAGAAGAGGAGTTTATTAGATAATATGGAAGCCAGAGAACAAGGCTCAGCCAGAAACAACCCCTCTCCCCCAAATCACAGACGGAACTGCTTCAAGATCCCGCTGCTGTCACCTCCAAATATAAACTGTAAGATTAGCTGAGAAAGCAGGTTTAAGATACTTTTATTTCTATGGTAGGAAGACACTGACACATCTAGAGGGGGAAATACCTAGATAGAAGGAGGATTTAGGTCCACAGCAAAAGGAAACACATCCTTAAGCATTTACTAAGTACACCCCTTTTAATACCTAACATCAGCAGCCTCTTCTTCCTATTCTTCAAGAAAGTGTGATACACTTATTACTTAAGTAGTCATCTTTGGCCCCCACCAAGAACACCCAAGTCATTCCACTGCCATCCAACAGAAGGTGATATCCATTCTTTTTAGTTCTGCTCGAATTCTGTCATGATACTGTGACATATGGTCTAGAATGTGCAAACAGTCTCCATCACAGCTTATATAAGAGGTGGATGGTAGTCATGGCAAGGAAGATAAATGTAGACCATCGTTAAAGATCTTTTATTATAAAAGTTATAAGGCAATGGTTATTTGTGACTCATCTTCCAAAACAAACTCCATTGTTCCCTTTCCCTTAATCTAAGACTTCAGTTTACTGTATTGTTTCCAGAGTGTCCAACCTGAGGCCCATGGCCTGCATGTGGCCCTGGAGGGCTATGAATTCAGCCTGACGCAAAATCATAAATTAAGGTAAAACATTATGAGGTTTTTTTTTTGTTTTTGTTAGTGTTTGTGTATTGAATGTGTGGCCCAAGAGTGAAAGAAGACTCCTGTTCTTTCAGTGTGGCCCAGAGATGCCAAAAGGTTGGACACCCTTGATAGATGGGGAAATGATCCAAACTTTTATTACTGAAATAAGTATACCCTTGGTAGTGCTGCTATTGTAAGGTTGCTATGGTCTTCTCATCTGCCCAGGTATTAGAGTTTTTTTTCAGGGGGGTTCCCTGGATCATACTATACTTCCCCTGCCTCTCTTGCATAAGGTAATCTTATTTTCTTTGACATCATTTATAAGTGTCTAGGTTCTTCTCCATGAGTCATAGGTGGCAGTGTGACAGGTTTAGTGATACTATGTAACAAACTGTTCATGCAATTTACATGTGTTCATAGGATATACTTGGGCCCTTAGACTACTGGACATACCCAGTGATGGCTGGGCACAACAACTAACATCTGGTCAGTGTAGGCAGTATTTGCTTTCTACTAGGGACCAAATAGAAAGTCAAGCACTGCTCCAAGAGCAGTTACTGGGAGGACTTCTGGTCAAGATGGAGGCACACATAGACATACTTCACCTCCTTGCACAACCACAAGAATTACAATTAACCTCAAAACAACACCCAGAACTGCCTGAAAATAGAACTGTATGGAAGTCCGACAACCAAGGATTTAAAGAAGCCATATTCATCCAGACGGGTAGGAGGGGAGGAGAAGCAGAGTCAGGGAAGAGAGACAAGGAGATGCGGTGTGGTACAGAGAGCCTAGTGCAGTGGTGGTGGAACGGGTGGCCCCACATTTACGTGTGGTGGATAAAAATCGGGAGGGAGACCTTGGGAGTGAATGTTCTCAGCCCTAGGCCAAACCACACAGCCCAGGGTTCCAGCACCAGGAAGATAAAGTCCCATAACTTCTGGCTATAAAAACCTGTAGGGATCAGGCAGGCAGAAGAAACCGCCAGTTTCTCAAGATAATCTGTTTAAAGGACCTGCACAGGCTTAGAATGTATGGAAACCCACACACGCTAGGATATATCACCAGGGTGCCAATCACATACGGGAAGTGTGTGAAGAAACTGGAAATGGGGTAAATGCCAGGTATACTTCCAGAAGCCAGGCAGCGGCATTGTCCCCTCTCCAAGCCCACCTCCCACAGAGAGCCACAAAGCTGTGAAGTAGTTCTCCCTGCTCTGGTGAATACCTAAGTCTCTGCCCCATACAACTTAACAGGTGCACTAAGACAGGGAGTCAAAGCAGCTCTACCTAATAGACAGAAGGAGGCTGCCAAATTGAGGAGATAAAGAAATATGGCTCAACTGAAAGAACTGAACAAAACCCCAGAAAAATAACTAGATGAACCAGAGATAGCCAACCTACCAGATGCAGAGTTCAAAACACTGGTGACCAGGATGCTCAAAAAACTCATTGAGTATGGCAACAACATAAAGGAAAAAATGAAGGATACACTAAGAGAAATAAAGAAAAATCCACAGGAAACCAACAGTGACAGGAAAGAAGCCAGGATTCAAATAAACGATTTGGAACATAAGGAAGAAATAAACACTAAACCAGAACAGAAAGAAGAAATAAGAATTCAAAAAAGTGAGGATAATGTAAGAAGACTTTGGAACATCTCCAAATGTGCCAACATCCAAATCATAAGGATGCCAGAAGGAGAAGAGGAAGAGCAAGAAATCGAAAACTTATTTGAAAAAATGAAAGAAGACTTCCATAATTTGGTGAAGGAAATACACATACAAGTCCAGGAAGCACAGAGAGTCTGGACAAGTTGGACACAAAGAAGACCACACCAAGACACCAATCATAATTAAAATGCCAAAGGTGAAAGATAAAGAGAGAATCTTGAAAGCAGCAAGAGAAAAGCAGAGAGTTACCTACAAAGGAGTTCCCGTAAGACTGTCAGCTGATTTCTCAAAAGTAAGTTTGCAGGCAAAGGGACTGGCAAGAAGTATTTAAAGTGATGAAAAGCAAGGACCTACAACCTAGTTTACTCTATCCAGAAAAGCTATCATTTAGAATGGAAAGGCAGATAAAGTGCTTCCCAGACAAAGTAAAGCTAAAGAAGTTCATCATCACCAAGCCATTATCACATGAAATGTTAAAGGGACTTATTTAAGAAAAAGAAGATTGAAACCATGAACATTAAAAAGCCAACAAATTCACAACTATCAACAACTGAATCTAAAAAAAAACATACTAATCAAACAACAAGAACAGGAACAGAATCATAGAAATGGAGATCATTTGGGGAGTGATCAGCTGGGAGGAGGAAGGGGGAGAAAGCAGGAAAAGATACAGGGATTAAGAAGCATAATTGGTAGGTACAAAATAGACAAGGGGAGGTTAAGAATAGTATAGGAAATGGAGAAGCCGAAGAACTTATATGTACAACCCATGGACATGAACTAAGTGGGGGGAGGATTGCTAGAGGAAAGGGGGGTACCAGTCAGAAGAGGGCAAAGGAGGAAAAACTGGGACAACTGTAATAGCATAATCAATAAAATATACTTTAAAAAAAAAAGAGCAATTACTTGCAGATGGCAGCCTGGTTTTGCCCTAAAACAGTAGGGGTTTCCACTGAGATTCTATTAGGGATTGCGAGGAATTCCACATAGCATCCCAGTTTGCTAAAGACACTTGGACGCAAACATCCTGCTGGGTCATGAGCACCAAGGGGCAGAGCTGCCCAACCACATCCTGTTTTGGCACCTCTTCTTGCTCTGGGCACCACTCAGAACCGGCTTTTCACGTCACCATCAAAGGTAGAGCAAGTATGGTGCATGGCCAGCTTCAAAAAGCAGCCCAGCAAGAATTGTGCTTCTTACCATGAACAAGCAGATATAAGTAAGATCCAGCAGCATGGTGTCCACTTAAGTGTGGCTTTGGACAACAGACCATTTCCTTTTGATAGCAAGAACCATGTTCCGAGTCAAGACAGAGCTGGGGTGGTTGCTAGGTAGCTTTACAGACATTTTGTTCTCGGTGTCAGTTTGTTTTGTTTCCACATGGCACAGGCTTGAGAGTCTCAGACCTTCATACCAGTTGGATTGTCACTGCCGTCAGCCCCAGCCGGACTGGCAGGCTAGTCCATTTCTCTTAAAGTCTACTTCCTTGCAGCCAGCCCAGCTTGTGATTTCTCAGTCAGGGTGCTGGGTCACAGGCAACAGAGACTGATTTGGGCCAATTTAAGCAGGAAAAAAATGCATAATGAAGACTGAGGGCACTCATAGAATCCTCTGGATGGCTGAAGTCTGGGGCTCTGAGGCCACACAGCAGACCTGTCTCACTGCTGAGGACAGCTCAGCCCCCACCGCTGAGCACTAACTGATGTAGTCACCTCCGCTGGTGGGACAGAAATTGGCCATTTCCAGTGGTGCCTGGAGCTTGTTGCATCTGTCACAGTTAACAGAGAGAAGGTTAACATCTAAAGTCCTAGAACCTTTGCCTTCTAGGCTTCTATTCCAAATCCAGAGCAGGCACACTAGTCCATGGAGCCTGGGTCACAATGTCTACATTCTACTTGCAAGAGAGGTGGGGGAAGGGGTTATCTAAATTTTAGTTTCTATAGTGGCAAGTGAGTGCTGATTCCCACTAGGACTAAAAGGATAGAGATTTCCGCAACCATGGGCAAAGGGACTCAGATGCCAGGTGGTCACAGGCAGCAAGCACAGCTTGGTTAATCCATGCTACCCTGACTTCCCCAGGTCTGGCTCTTATGTGTTCACACAGGATGAAAAACCCTCATCTGCTGTCCCTTCTGCCACATCCAAGGGATGGCCATAGTCCAGTCTTCAGGAAGATGCTCTCTGACTGGTTTGCTGCCCTTGAAAATGCCTTTGCTCTTAGAGCCACTGAGGGAACATCCCTGAGGCGAAGCCACCACGAGAAAGCCACCTTCTGTGTGGGGCCTAGGCTGCAAGGCCATCACCGCTACCAGGGTGCCAGGGCAACACTGGGTTCTGAGCTGAAGACAGGGGTGAGGGAGAGAAGGGGAGAAAATGTTTTCACAGTCTTGTTAGGAAGATACCCAGGGATCCAAACTGCAATGGCTCCGTCCCAGCTGAGGCAGGGAGGTGGATAGCGATGATGGAATCAGTAGGGAGAGAACTGCCCAGTCCAGAAGGAGCACATATCAGTACAGACAACACTAAGCTATGGTCCCATAACAACTCAGTCCATGGTGACTTAACACAAAGGTTTACTTCTAGTTCAAGTCTCACTAGGGTAATGTGGTCTGTGCAAGTCTCTTCCTAGGATAGATGCAGGAATGTTCTATCTTCAGCTATACCATTTAGAATACATAGCTTTCAGGGTCAACACCCACCCCCTGCCCCGCCCCCAGGAAGAGCACTGCCTTAGATCAGAAGTGACATCAGTTCCACTTATATTGTGTCAGTGAGAGTTAATGATGTGACCCATAATGCACGAGGACTCCGAAGTAGAGGGCATATAGATGGTCACTGAGCATTGACTGCAAGATGCCCAGATTTCTGTCACAGGCACTGCGTGTTACACTTACACAAGAAACAGCATCATTGCCACACTGGCTAAAGAATTCTTTGATGAGGGGGAACAGCCCTTGGCCACCCAGGGGCCAGGAGGGATGCTAAAGGTGGCCTGTGTGCGTTTCTACCTGTCGCCACTGGCACTGAAGATACCAACACAGAAGGACCTTCTGGGCCAGCAACATTCAGGAACAGCCTTGAATATAGATGGACCAAAAATAAGGTACCTCACTTGGACACGAAGATAAGTCACCGTTGGGGTAAAGCCTACCTTATCCTCTAGGAGTGCCTGCTTCTCAGCAATTGCCATGACTGAAGATGTTGTCCCCATAACATGAGAACGTGAAGGTAGTCAGAAGGCCAGCCTCAGACACCGCACGGGTGCAGTCAGGACGTCAGCCCAGCATGAGCTGCAGAGCTGGGAGACTGCCTCTGGGGGCTGAGCCGAGCCAGGTCTCGATGGCATGCTTGTCATAGGAAGTCTGCAGTGGCCACACAGCCTCCTTCACAGGGAGGGCAGCGGCCTTCCCACCACTCACCGCCACGTCTGCTGCCCGAGCTGGTGCCTCAGCACAGACGTTCACATGCACCTAGAAGGTGTTCACTAGTGCAGTTAACTGTAAGCTTCTGGCCGTTTCAGAGTGGCTGCTTTCTCCAGGATAGCACCCTCAGGGACCTCTCAGGGAGAATATAAACGTAAAAAGAGCTGAAGTGCTCTTTAATAAAGAGAAGCTACTAGAAGTCAGCTAGGTGCTCCCCACCAGGCCCTGCTCGTGAATAGTGACTCTGAGCAAACTCACTGTTGGAATGGCCAGGTGAGACAGCCGCTGCTCCTCAGGAGAAATGGGACGGACGGCGAATGGGTGGCCGCGCAGGAGAACCAGGATGCAGCTCCTTCTGCAGGTGTGTTCTGCTGGGAGTGAGCACGGCCTGCAGGAGCACAGCACCCCAGATCCAGGCCAGGGGCTGTCAACGTATGTAAAGCTAATTAGTAAATGGAGACAGGACACTGGATCTTTGTATAATGCAAAGTGACAACACTTCGGATTTCTTCCTAATGACAAGAGACATAGACTGTGTATGATTGTAGGGTCAGGTGATTGCCACTCTGATAGTTAAGTATCCTAAAGGATATTTTCTGATATCACACAACATGGAGTGTTATTAGCATTATTGATAACGGATTCAAGTTCAATACGTTTAGCTAGGCTCATCAAGCATTTGGATGCAAAACCTAGGTTCCAGAATATATACAGGATAGAGGGACGAGCTAGACAATACTGAACGGCAGTCACCAAACCAGTCTAGGAGCTGTGACACTCTGTAGAACAACTTAACTTGATCCCTTACAGAACAAACTTCAAAAGGGATGGCACTAGATTGAAACTACATAGAACCAGCTGAGGCGTGGTACTGGACTAAGAACTGTTTGGACAGACTATAGAGGATAATTTGGTCTCATTTCATATGTAGAAAAAATCTGGAAGCACCAGATCACTGCAGTAGTGATCGCTGGTCATCAGAGAGTGACATTATTGCTTGTCTACTTTCTGTAGTAATAACGCGTTACTTTTGTAACAAAATGGAAAGTTACTGTAAATACAGAAGGATCTGGAAGCAGGGTACATCTTATTTGACTAAAGAGAAAGACTTGACATCAAGTTCTCAGAAATTATCCCACAAGATCAATCTCTTGCAATGTCTGCATGAACATGAAGGAACTTGACTCTCTGGTTATAACACTGGAGATGTTCACTGGCAAGACAACCCCAAACGTGGCCACACCAGCCGTGGTGACAGGAAGCCCATTGTGATGGGCAGATGCCTCCTGGACCTGTGCCAGTCAGAAGACAGCCTTCTTTCCAAACTTGACAATGTCCTAGGCATTCTAAAGGGGGCCTCCTCTATCAGGGCGGTTTGGGGCAGAATGATTTTTTTTTACTGCTCTGGAGTGTCAGACTCAGTTCCCAGCCTTACAAACACAAATGCCCACTTACAAACATGGATGCAAAAGACTGAGAGATTGGCTAACTACATCCAATGGTGTGCTTAATATTATGACATGAGGCCTGGCTGGTGTGGCTCAGTGAACTGAGTGCTGGCCTGAGTACCAAAGGGTTGCCGGTTCGATTCCCAGTCAGGGACATGCCTGGGTTGCGGGCCAGGTCCCCGGTTGGGAGCGTGTGAGAGGCAAGCACACATCAATGTTTCTCTCCCTCTCTTTCTCCCTCCCTTCCCTTCTGTCTAAAAATAAATAAATAAAATCTTTTAAAAAATTATGACATAAACAACAAGGTTTTATCCCAGGAGAAAACGAGTCCAAATTCAGAAAAGTCTAGTGTTTGACCATGTTACTACACAGAACAAAGAACAACAAGTGCTTTTGTTTTTGCTTTTTCACTTTTCCAGCAAAAAAGTATTTTACCTGTTTAGGATTTAAAAATATAACATGCCAGGAAACCTTAACTATAAGGTTTCTAGGAGTTAACTAAAGAAAAAAGATTCTAATAAGGTTCTTTTAGAATGAATAGTCCATGTTCCTGAAAGAATTAAAGATTTGGTTACCTCCAAATTAGTTCATAAGTTCCAAGTAATCCCAGAATCCTTGCTTCATTTGAGTAACTCAAAGTTACGCTACAACCTATATAAAGAAAAATGTCCACAAACAGCCAATTCAACTGCAGAGAAATATAAAGAAGGGGACTTGCCCGAGCAACAGGGTGCGAGGGTGAGAGTAGTGTTGCATTTACACGAGGACAGGCAGAGGAGCAAGACCTAAATGTGCACAGGAGCGAACCACGGCAAGGAGGCCACCACACGGCAGTGATAAAGGACAAGCTTGTCTGAATAGTACAGACAAACGCCCTGGCTGGTGTAGCTCAGTGGAATGAGCGTGGGCTGGGAACTAAGCAGTCCCGGTTTGATTCCCAGTCAGGGCACATGCCTGGGTTGCGGGCCAGGTCCCCATGAGGGCCATGTGAGAGGCAACCACACATTGCTGTTTCTCTCCCTCTCTCTCCCTCCCTTCCCCCTCTCTAAAAATAAATAAAATCTTAAAAAAAAAGATTTTATTAAAAAATAAATAAATAAATAAATAAATAGTACAGACAAACAATGTCACTCAGGAGAAAAATAACTGAGCGCCATACCACTGTATGTTTCTATTCTTTTAGAAAAGCTCTTTAGCCATAATTATTTCCATAAGAGGGTCTAGATAGATTAGAGACCTAATAAAGAAAATAGAAAATGATTTCATAAGATCCCAATATCACAAACCTTAAATCAAACATATGAGTTGGATCAAAGTTAAGTTTCTGTTCAATGGAAGATAACAGGGAACAATGTTATGTCAGAGAACAGATTGGAATCCAATATAAAACCAGTGAGGGACTATTATCTTTGAATAAGAGGAATTCCTTTAAAATGAGACAGATGGGAACCCCAAAAGAAAAGGCAAAGTCAAGGATACCCAAAATGCTATACAAGAAAATGTTCATCCTCAGAAATGCAAATGACACTATGTGATCCCTTCACGCCCATTAAGCTGGCAAGTGCTAGAAAGATAGAGTATATGAAATATTGATAGAGATGCAAGAATCAGAGATACTCATGCATTGTCATGGGAACATGCACTGGGACAGCCATTCTGGAAAACAATCTGGTATCATTTAGTCAAATTAAGCAATTCTATTCCTGGGGGTAAAACCCAAAATGTTTGTCCTACAGATAGACAGGGACACGTGTAGAAAGATGGTCTTCTCAGTGTTTGCGGTGACAGATGGAGGCAATTGAGTGCACATCCCAGGAGAGCAGCAAGGAAAGGTGCCGTGGCCACGTGCCATTGAGTACCACACAACAGACAAACAGACTAGGCGCACACATAAAGTGAGTGTATCAGATAAGGCCTAGTGGGGAAAAGACAGGGTGAGACTCATTAGCATATGCACGTAAGACATTTTGTAACAACGCAGCAAACATTACATTGATTGTCTATGGGTGATAGGGAGAGAGAGGAGAGTGGATGTAGGGAAAGGTAATACATGGAAGAATCCTATATAGGCCAGTGATGCTCATATGCCATGAACTAATGGGCAAGCGTGACTAAGTAAGTTATTTCTACTGGAGGTTCCAAAAACTGTAGAAGAGAGCACCTTGGAAGAGTGTTGGACTTCAGAAGGGCCCTGATGAGACATGAGGCTAAATCTATAGACTTTTTCTCACTTAGTGTACTAAGATTCCAGGAGCCCTTGCCTTGTTTTGTAATCTGCCCAGGTTCTTCTGTCTAAACAATGATTCTCAGTATGGACATCCAGACCAAGCATGCTTCCTGCTGTGTATATGCCTAGCAACATACCCTGCTCTTCTGTGAACACGACCTGTACGGACTCTAAAAGAATCCCCTTTAAGAAACCCTTGGTCTCCTCTTGCTCCTTCATGTCAACTTAACCCAAGCCTGTTCTCACCATTGACCCCTGAGTAAGGTGCCAGTGCAAAGGGACACTACCTAATGGAAAACGATGCACCCACGTTAACCCAAGGGCGTGCGGGACTAGAAGTGAGAGAAGGAAGATTTACAAGAACCTAAGCTGTGTGGTGTCTCTCGGGGACAGACTTTGAAGAGAAGCCTTTTAAGAACCTGGTGCAACCATAAAAGTCCTAGAGAAAAACATAGGCAGGAAAATTTCAGATATCCCACATAGTAATATTTTTGCCAGTATACCTCCTAGGGTAGAAATGAAGGAAAATATAAACCAGTGGGACTACATCAAACTAAAAAGCTTCTGCATGGCTAAAGAAACCATCACCAAAATGAAAAGGGACTGTATGGGAGAATGTACTTGCCAGTGATACCTCGGATATACACTGCAGACCGCATGATCCCTCTGGAGACGGCATTCAACTGGCCACAATGAGGCAGCGGCTTAGCCCCACACGACTACATGTCCGCACACAGTCTGTGTCTTACCTTAAGGAAAGAGTCTTTCAGGGACAAAATTTAAGATTGGACTTTAAGGGTCTCGAAGGGTACATCCACAGCATCCCCAGGTGCTGATTCTAGAAACAGTCTTTTAGGTGTTACAGAGGAAACTCCCACCACATCCTGTCTCTGCCAGTTTGATCGATACACCCAAGAGCCAAGCTTGAAAGGATTCCAGAAATAGGGGTTTCTACCCTACAGGCCCAAGAAGGGTCTTGTATGTACCTGCATATTATGTCCCCATCAATGGAACAGCCCCAGGTCCCATTCTTGGCCATGACCCGAGTCCCGCCACACAAATAACTCATCTTCTCTGTGGTCTCCCTACAGACCTGGCTCCTCGATACCATGGGAATCTTACCTCATCTACAGGAGTCCCTTCCAGTGCCTATTACCAGCCTTTCTCCTGTTAATTCCCCTGCAGTGGAAAGCCCTGAAGGCTGGAGCCAGAATGGCAATTTTTCCTATTTACCCACTGACCCAGCCACACACCTCTACCAGAACGCCAGTGCTGCTGCCCGTTTCCCACGAGGCCCCACTTCCCTGTCTTAGCCTCCAGACAACGTCCGTGAAGACAAAGCCCACCCCTGAGGGATGGCAAGTTAGGTCAAACCTTCCAAGTTGGCCCAAGGAAAGCAGCCACCCAGGCTGGGTCCTGCAGCATCCCGTAGCCTAGGCCCCTGACTGGTCAGCACTGGGCAAGAGGCCCAGCCCCTTCCTATGAGACCATCCGAGTCATGCTGAGGGCACCCAGGGGCTGTGCTGCCTGGCACCCTGGCTCTGCCAGAGAGGGAGATACACCGGGAAGAGCCCTCATGCTTCCTAGGGTTCCTTGCCATTTACTCCCAGGACTGTGAGGCCAAGTTAATGGTCAAAAGGCCAGAGATGTTTAAAAAACTACGTGTTGGCACACCCAGATCTCTGGTCACTGGCCTAATAGCACCAGGAGTTTCTGAATAACTTGTGACCTAACGTCTTTGCTATACCTGTGAGCTCAGCAGTGGTCTGAGGACATCCCTATGCCCTGAGTTTGAATTTACATTTGCAGATTAGAGAATAGAAGATGAAAGCTAGAAGATCTCATGAATAAGAAAAGTCTCAGTCTTGCAGAGCCTGGGGGAAGTCAATGGAAGTTGTAAAGTTGTATTCCTCCTTCCTCCTATCTGCCAGGGCCCCAATACTGGCCTTGAACCCAGGTGTGAGGGGCAATGGAGAAACTCAGCACCTTTACCAACAGTCTGTCCTGAAAGACTCTATGCCAAGGGTCCCTTCCATACACACTATAAAAAAACCTACATAGAAAGGCAGATACTGATTTTTTAAAAATATATTTTATTGATTATGCTATTATAGTTGTCCCATTTTCCTCCCTTTCTTCCCCTCTACCCCCCATTCCCCACCCTTTAGTTTTTGTCCATAGATCATACATGTAAGTTCTTTGTCTTCTACATTTCCTATACTATTCTTAACCTCCTCCTGTCTGTTTTCTACCTACCATTGATGCTACTTATTCTCTGCACTTTTCCCCCCCTCTATCCCTCTACCACTCCCCTGTTGATATCCCTCCATGCCTTATATAAATCCCTTTAACATTTCATATAATAAAGGCTGGGTGATGATGAACTCCTTGAACTTGACCTTATCTGAGAAGCACTTTATCTGCCCTTCCATTCTAAATGATAGCTTTCCTGGATAGAGTATTCTTGGATGTAGGTCCTTGCCTTTCATGACTTGGAATACTTCTCTCTAATTCCTTCTTGCCTGCAAGGTCTCTTCTGAGAAATCAGCTGACAGTCTTACGGGAATTCCTTTGTAGGTAACTATCTCCTTTTCTCTTGCTGCTTCTAAGATTCTCTCCTTATTTTTAATCTTGGGTAATGTCATTATGATGTGTCTTGGTGTGTTCCTCTTTGGGTCCAACTTCTTTGGGACTCTCTGAGCTTCCTGGCCTTCCCGGAAGTCTATTTCCTTTGCCAGATTGGGGAAGTTCTCTTTCATTATTTTTTCGAATACGTTTTCAATCCTTTGGTCTTCCTTTTCTCCTTCTGGCATCCCTATGATTCGGATGTTGGGACGTTTAAAGATGTCCTGGAGGTTCCTAAGCCTCTCCTCAGTTTTTTGAATTCTTGTTTCTTCATTCTTTTCTGGTTGTATGTTCTTTTCTTTCTGCTGGTCCACTCCATTGATTTAAGTCCCAGTTTCCTTCTCATCCCTATTGGTTCCCTGCAGATTTCCCCTCACTGCCTTTATATTATCCTTCATTTGTTCAAGTAATTGTGACAATCTTTCTTCAAATCCTGTGAGCATCCCGATTACCAGTGCTTTGAACTGTGCATCTGATAGGTTGGCTATCTCTTCATCACTTAGTTGTATTTTTTCTGGCGCTTTGATGTGTTCTTTCATTTGGGCCATTTTTTTTTTTTCTCAGTATGCCTGTTACTTTAAGGGGCAGAACCTTAGACACTCACCAGGGCGGGGTAACCCACATCGTTGTGTTGTGACGCTGTCTGTGGGGGTGGGGCCTGAGAGAACAATGGTGCTTGCTCCATTCTCTGCACTTCCCCAGCTACCCACAAGCAAGTTGGGCCCTTCTTTGCTGGCTCCGGGGTGAGTGGACGGGCCTGCACAGTTCCAAGTCCCTGTGGGTCTCCCCAATGAACTCTCTTGTGAGGCTGGGAGTTCCTCCTGCTGCCATCTCAACCCCTACCAGTGTTTTCAATCGGTGGTTTGAGGCTTTATTTCCCTGCGTTGGTGGGCCACATGGTCTGTTCCGCTCCCCAGCTTTTCCTCCCAGTTTATCTGCATGATAATGAGGGACCTCCCAGTCCACTAGTCTCAGCCCCGGTTTCGCTGAGTGTGCCTGCCACATTTTGGACAGGTGCACCTGCCACGTGCCCCTCCGGGCAGCTGGAGTGTTGCCGGTACTGCTTCACAAACCGTGTCTTGCCAAGTGCTCTCCACCTGGCTCCACCCCGCTTACCAGTCTGGATGAACGTGTCTTCTTTAACTCCTTGGTTGTTGGACTTCCACTCAGTTCAGTTTTCTGTCAGATCTGGCTGTTTTTGTTTTTTAAATTGTTGTTTTTCCTCTTTTGGTTGTGCAAGGAGGCATGGTGTGTCTACCTACACTTCCATCTTGGCCGGAAGTCCAGATCCTAATTTAAAAAAAAAAAGAAGCATCAAAACCCCACATTCAGAATCACAGAGAGCATCTATAGGATGAAAAAATTCACAGAAGAAGGACCAGATCTGTGCTCAGCAGACCAGAGACAAGCAAGACAAGCTACACATGATTCTGATGCCACAAGTCCCAGGGACAGCGGTCTCAGGTAGAAGGAAGAAGCAACAGGTTTTAGGTCATGCAGATAAGCTGGACCACAGGAAAGAACTCAAAGGAGACCTTTGATTTTCAGTATCTGGTTGAATTTTACCCCTGGGAATATATCCCAGGGGGCAGAGATGGAAGATTAAGACATTAGGACACAGAGAGCAGTCAGACCCACAGTGGGCAGGTCCGTAGCCTGAGACAAAGCCTGCTGATAGCTGTCCTCTGTAGGGAATACAGGGATCTGAGTGATACCTTATGTCCCCAGCGCTGTCCAGTCTATCTAGGCCCAGGAAACTAACGCATCTCCCAGCCAAAAGTGCCCAGCCTGAACCTCAGATTTCTCCTAGAGGTGGAAGATGCCTGTAGCAAGGAATATATGACACCTTTCTTTTAGAGCCCCACACCCAGCCGTTCCTACATTTCTGCCTTTCTGAAGATGCTGGAAGACTTTCACCTGGTATTTAGCTGTCTCAGGGATACTGGGATCTCTAGCCTACGAGAGTACCCAGGGTTCCTGCCAGACTCAACACCAGCACCACCCGTGATTTTTCTATTTTGCCTGGAGAACTGGCAGGGCTCCTGGACCCCCTTCGCTCAGCCAGTGCATCAGGACCTCAATAACTGAGACGTTCTTCACTCGACCCTCAGCATGCCCTATTACTCAGCTATCACTGACCTGTTAGAGCACCAACTCCAAGACCAGTCCTAAGGTAGAGCTGGGGAGTTGTCCCATAGACCTCAGACAGATTCAGGAGTATGAGGGAAAGAAGGCAAGAAGCTGACTCCTGAGCTCTCCTGTCCATTGGGTCCCCATCACTTTAGTCCTTCTGAGTTCACATAAAGGGATACTGACCGTCCTCAGCAGCCATGAATCTGGTTGAGATACTGACACTCCTGGTTGCAGGAGAAGGCCACAATTACAGCAAGAGGAAATGAAGAGTGAGCAACTGTGGATAATATGGCTTCAGAACAAATGGATAAAGGACTTCACAAACGACTAGATCCCAGGAGTATAGATCCCATGGCCAGGACGAGGAAAGTCAACTTGGGGAGCATGACAACCTAACCCAGAAGGGCTACAGCTGAACTGACCCAGGCAGAGCTAAGCAGATAATGCGGTCAGTTGCTGTGGAGGCAACAGATTACGGGACGGGCTCTCTAGAGGTCAGCCCAAGTAAAGCGAATACCAGGAAGCTGCAGCATCTCTGGGCCTCTTAAACACAGGAAGCAGAGAAGAAACAGGAGTATGTGCTGCTCAGAGGTGCTGCAGGCCAAGGAATCAGAAGAGGAATGGCAGGGGGAAAATGCTGCTAATGAATCAGAGCTTAAGATTTGCTCCCTCAGCATTATGTTCTCACCGCAGAAGGCAACCACTGAGGTGGCCGACATGGTAAATGCATTGTGGTAACTAATGGTTTGCAGTGTATATGAAGTATACATGTTGTTTACTTTATACAGTTTGTCAACCATACCTCCAAAAAACAAATAAGCTTCTAGAGAAGAGGTAGATGTCATATCACATGAAGGCAAGTCTATAGGAAGCCCTCATGACACGGGGAGAGGATTAAGCAGTGAGCCAAGAAGAAAGGGAGAGATTCTAGGTCATGTGATGCTTTCTAGAGTTGTAGGTGCAACTGGCCACCGTGCGCCACATGCTCAGTCTCCCACTGCCGTATGATAGTTCCATGTCTGCTCTTAACAACAGGGACAGTGCCTAAAGAGCAAAAGCTCTAAGAACTTTAGTCTACAATTTATGTCTTCAGAAACAATCCTTCTTTATATAGGTGATGAGGTTGGAGAAACAGACCAGCAAAACATATAAGCCCTGAAAGCTGTGTTTAAAAACATGTATTTGACTTCCACCCTGGCTGGTGTGGCTCAATGGATTGAGTGTCAGCCTGTGAACTGAAAGGTCGCTGGTTTGATTCCCAGTCTACAGAACATGCCCGGGTTGGGGGCCAGGTCCCCAGCAGGGGGCGTGTGAGAGGCAACCATGTATCTCTCACACATTGCTGTTTCTCTCCCTCTCTTACTCCGTTTCTTGCTCTCTCTCTAAAAGTAAATAAATAAAATCTTTAAAAAATAAAAACATGTATTTGACTTCCAGTTTCTGGTTCTATACTTAAGGAGCTTGTAACTTGCCACTCTGTCCCGACCTAACAAGTTACAAGGCTGAACAGAACAACAAAAGCCTCTTCTCGTCAATAAGAGAGAAAAGGACACAGAACAAAGCACTGTCCCCAGACTGGGGAGACAGGCAAATGCAGGGAGTCAGAATTTACCAAAGCAGAGACCTGGGAGCTGACGCTGACCTGTAAGTGGCAAGGTGCTGTAGGCTCAGTGTTGACCACTCTGTGAGTTAAACCCTCCAGGGACCCAGTTATAGGGGTCCCCAGTCCCAGGGGTCCCCCACGATACTGTGAGGCTTACCTCTAGGAGCTTGATCAGGTTCCTACAATAAATACCACAGACGAACTCCTCTGGCTCTGGCAGGAGGAGGGGAAGAGGAGCCATTTTGAAATATGCCAGAACACTCTGTTCTTAACCAGGCTGGCCCTCAGGGGAAACTAGTTAACTAAGCCTTGACCTGTTGAGTAGGAAGAAAAGCACCCAACTCCAGCCCACCCTCGGGTGGGAGGAGAAAGACAGACTGAGAAACGCTGTGATGTTCGGTCCAGAGGCATAACCTCATGAAGAGACTGAGACCTAATCAGGGGACCACAGAACCGTTCCCCTCCCCACCCACCTCGCCACATCACCCAAAGCCTACGTGCAGCAGTTTCTTTCACTCGGAACATCGTGTATGAATGCCAAGTTACAAGCACACTAGAAGGCAAAGAAACACATTTTGAAGAGACAAAGGAGATGTCAGAAGCAGACATGGCAGGAATGTTGGAATTATCAGACTGGGAATTTAACTGATTAATATGCTAAGGGCTCTAATGGATAAAATAGACAGCATGTAAGAACAGATGGGCAATATAATGAGAGCTGGAAATCCTTAGAAAGGACCCCCAAAAAAGATGCTAGAGAGGGAAAAAAAAACACTAACAGAAATGAATAATGCCTTTTTTTAAAAGATTTTATTTATTTATTTTTGGAGAGTGGGGAAGAGAGGGAGAAAGAGGGGGAGAGAACATCGCTGTGTGAGAGAAACATCCATTGGTTGCTTCTTGCATGTCCCAAACTGGGAACACGTCCCGTAACCCAGGCACGTGCCCATTCTGGAATCGAACTGGTAACCTTTCGTTTTGCAGGACAACGCCCAACCCACCGAGCCACACCAGTCAGGGCATGAATAACGCCTCTGATGTGCTTGCTAGTAGAGCAGACATGACTGATGACTGAGGAAAGAATCCCTGAGTTAGAAGCTGTATCAGTAAAAGTCTCAAAAAACCAAAAAGCAAAGAGAACAAAGACTGAAAACAGAGCAGCAAACCTGGTGACTGAGGGCGAGGTGTAACATGCGCATGTGGGAATGCCGAGAGGGAAAGAAATATGTGAAAGAATAATGACTGCAAATGTCCCCAAATTGATAGAAAGCACCGGACCACGGCTCAGAGAATACCAAGTAGAAGAAATGCCAAAATAATTTTTTTCTCATTTTCAAGTTACAGGAAATCTAAAAGAAAAATTCCTGAAAGAAGCCACAGGAAGAACACTTTACCTATAGAGGAACAAAGATAAGAATCCCACTTCTCTGACACCATGGAAGCAAGAAGAGAGAGGAGCGCAATATTTGAAATGTCAAGAGAAAACAACAACAGCTTAGAACTCTGCACCCTGCACCGTCGTCCTGACCTTCAGAAGGGAAGAAATGGAGATTCTCAAACAAACTGAATTTGTTGCTAATAGACCTGGCTTGTAAGAAATGTTATAGTTTTCTTCTCTTGAAAGAATTTCTAAGTTGGAAACTTCTAAGTCTACATAAAGAAAGGAAGAATAGCCTTGGCTTGTGTGGCTCATTGGATTGAGCCCTGGACTGTGAACCAAAAGGTCACCAGTTCAATTCCCAGTCAGGACACATGCCTGGGTTGTGGGCCAGGTCCCCAGGGGGGGGCACTTGAGAGGCAACCATACATTGATGTTTCTCTCCCTCTCTCTCTCCCTCCCTTCCCCTCTCTAAAAATAAACAAATAAAACCTTTAAAAAAAGGAAGAACAAAGAAGGAATAAGTGAGGATAAAGTTTCATATTCTTAATCGCTCTAACAGAAAACAGTGTGCTCAAAGTAAGTAAAACAACATGACCGCAATGATAAAGGGACGGGAGGAAAGAATTAGGATGGTTTTGTTACAAGGCGCACATCACCCATGAAACAGGACAGGGTTAGTTGAAAGAGTGCTTAGATTAGCTGTCCATAGGCAATCACTAAAGAAAACAGAAGTATAACTGACATGGTAAGAGAAAATAGAATCATATAATGCCCAATTAAAACAACAGAAGGCAGAAGAGTGGAAGAGAAAAAATAGGAAAAACACAAGAGTAACAAATAGAAAACAGTATTGAATGTGGTAGATATTAATACAATTATGCCAATAATTTCATAGGGAGGTAGGACTCCAAAATATGAATTTTCGAGGGACACAATCCAGCCCCTAGCACTACAGAAACCTTCAACCTAAGGCCCGAGGGTCTGCTAAATCCAACTTGCACCTAAAGCTGAGCTCACACGTGCAGCAACAAGGCCTCCGCTTCCCCTCGCTTAGGGAATTGCAGAGGCTTCCCCTGACCATCCTCCACAGGATTGGGCCACAGGAGGCGTGTTTTTATGTTCCAACAGATGCGTGGCCTTTCGGCTGGGTGGTCGGGGTCCTGGGGGTTTAACCCATGTTCACTTGTTCATTCCTAGAGGCATCTCGTCAGGTCTTGGCTGGTCACGGCTGAGGGCTGTACCCCTTCTTGCCAGGGAATCAGAAGGGAATGGTGTCCTCTCACCATATGCACCAGAACACCCAATTTGGCCCAGGGGTCACTCTGCCTCAGGCAGGGCAATTTCCATTGAGACAAGTTCCTGTAGATCTAGATGGTCAAGGTCAACCTATGGGATCTGTATATGTGCACTCCCCCTTTTCCACCTCTGATCTACTAGGATATAATTGAAAGAATAACATGCCACATGACCAAGACTCATCATCCTAACGGGGCTGAGATACAGGTCTTCGTTAATACCCTCCCCACTCCAGGGGACCACAGGGTAGTATTAGAGAAGGCCCTTGAAGGAGCCAAAAGGCTCCATGAATTACAGCCAAACAATCCAACCAGGACCCCAGCAACGCAGGCCATCCCTGGAACAGAAACAGGATGGAACAAAGTGGCCCAGGAGACCAGGCAAAGTTAAACCATTATAAGGAGTGTTTGATAACAGACCTTCTCAAAGGGGTCCTCAAACCAAAGCGTTTGAGTAAGATCCAGGAAATACAGCAAGGGCCCAGGGAGAACCCATCCACCTTCCCTGAAAGGGATTTCAAGGCTTACCAACAATATACCAATATTGAACCAGAATACGGAGACTGGTCAATATGACCTTTATCAGTCAGAATGCCCCAGATATAAGGAAAAAATCTAAAACACTGGAACGGGGGTTGGGAATGCCAATGTCTGAATTGGTTGAGATTGCTTTTAATGTTTCCCAACCTAGAATGAATTCAGGAAAGGCAGAAGCAGTATGGCATGAGACAACAAGCTGCTCTGCTCGCTGCTGCCCTTGGCCATGACCCACCAGGACCCCACATGGTGTCTGCAGGAAAGAACAAACGACCATGCGTAAGGTCCCTCCCAACCCAGCTGAAAAGGCCGTCCATCTTTTGGACCACAAAAAATGCGCCTTTTGTAGACAAAAGGACATTGGAAATGGGAGTACTCCAACCTTCTTTGGCAAGAAGGAAAAGGGACTTGCTCCAAAAGCTCCTGGCACATGCCACAATTCCCTGATGGTGACCAGAAATGGTGGGGCCCAGGGACACCCTTGGAGCCCTTAACCAAGTTGTAGACATCTGGTCCCTATACTTTGCTTACAACTTTATCTAGAGACTTCTGGTTTATATTTCTGGACTTAAAAGATGCCTTTTACTGTGTACCCTAAGTCCTGAGTTTCAGGAACTGTTTACTTTTGAACAGAATGATCAAGAGAATAATATGAAACAATATTCACGGATGGTACTTCCACAAGAATTTTTAAATGTCTCCCCCATCTTGGAGGAAGTCACAGTGCGAGCTTCATGGAAGCCTCAGTCTAGAAAGACTAAAAGATGAGTGTGTCAAGTCATCAACCTAACTTGGGATTAGGTCTTATCAGTTGCCCTACTGAGACTGAGACTGAGTGGAGCTCCTAGGAGCAAGTTCCAGTGACCCTCTGGGAAATGTTACATGGGAGACCTTCCTTAAGACTAAGTATTATGATCTTGAAAATAATCATATTGTAAAAGAATTTGATACTGTAGCCCTGGCTGGTGTAGCTCAGCGGATTGAGCGTGGGCTGGGAACCAGAGGGTCCCGGTTCGATTCCCCGTCAGGGCACATGCCTGGGTTGCGGGCCAGGTCCCCAGTGAGGGCCATGTGAGAGGCAACCATACATTGCTGTTTCTCTCCCTCTCTTTCTCCTTCCCTTCCCCTCTCTCTAAAAATAAATAAATAAAATCTTTAAAAAAAAAAGAAGAAGAAGAAAATAAGGATTAAAAAAAAAGAATTTGATACTGTAAAACGTACAGTTTCTAGGTGCTGCTTTATCTGCTACACATAAGTATGCTTCTAACCTATTAATGTTTCCCATGACATGTCCTTACATGGCGTGAGCCCGGGGGCTTAGGTCTTCCTCCTGACTTGGAGAAAATCAATACCCTGAGGGTCAGCTACAGCGGAATGGACCCTATGAAGTTCTAGCCAAACTTTGGATACACCATTCACAAGGAACATTTGTGAGCCCTTAACTGATAAACCTTGGATATCTGAAATTACTTTTCCCACAAAACAAGACAACTGAGACCCGCTTGGTCAGGAAGAGAAGATGCGAACATCTGGTAAATAGCCTGCTTCTGCCCGAGAGTAAAATATTCTATGCTAAGCTCTCTGTCTTAACTCGTTATTGTTTTGGTTTAAACGATGTGTGTGCTTGCTTTGGCAGCGCGTTTACTGAAACTGAAATGCTACAGAGAAGATTAGCGTGGCCCCTGCGCAAGGACAACATGCAAATTCGTGAAGCATCCTATGTTTTTAAGAGTAAAGCCCTGTACGACAGGGGCTGCAGAACCAATCAAGTACATCCTGGCTAATTTCAAAGACTGCCAGTATCTTTTGGTGAAACCATGAACATAGATGGCATGGTTACTCTGCCGGACTACCGTGAGGGTGGTGGGACCCATATACAGTTTTCTTTAAGAGTGGTTACAAATGGAAACATGTTAACAAATTTGGCAATTTGGATCGATCACCTGTCATCATAACTGGCTGCTGCTTTTCATCTGCACACCAGGACTAAGGCAGTTGGGGCTGATGTCATCATGAGCTCTTCATTTACTTTGACCTTGATTTATTTGGAGCAGAGGCATTGTTTTTAAGAAAAAACGTCATATAGTTTTTCTAAAAATAAAATGCATTTAAACTTAAAACAACAACAACAATGTGTTTTACTTTCCCGGCTGTGATATTTGCTTGTATAGCGTAGCCTACTTTTTTATGCTTTCTTACATTCTTCCTGGCTTACTCTGTCCCCTTATCTATAGGAAGTAGCAAGAGCAGTTGTGGCCAATAGTCCCCAAGATGGAAGAAAGAATAACAAAAAGGGGATATTTGTAACTGCAGACCTAGCTCAAACAGGCCGTATCCTGTTTCTTGCAGGACACTGAGTTGTTTCTCAGAGACCGGAGAACAAACTGCAAGTCCTGTGGCTCAAGCACGCACAGAGGAGAGGCTCCTCCCCGCAGTGGAAACAAGGACTGGGATCTGAAGAAGCAAAGTATCTGCTGTCCAGGAAGATCCGGTGCTGAAATCCCCTAACTCTCCCGCCCAAACCTTGCACCAGGGAGACAGATTTGAGCCTTGCTGGGTGACTTCACAATAAAGCCTTTTCTTTTCTCAAAAGCCAGTGCCATAGCGCTGGCTTCCCTGTCTGCTGGGCAGTGAGCCCTTGCTCAGCAACAAACTCACGTGGCGCCTCAATTTGCAAGTATCTACAAAAATGGGAATATTTAATCAAAAGTGATATCGGCTTAATATGGCCAAAATGGGCCATTTTGATACCTGTAAATTAATCTTTTTCATGCACTCAATTGGGAAAAGCTGGCTCTACAACTGAACTCAATGAATAGGATGCTTACCTTGACTGGAAAAGAGAAGCCTCAAAGGAACTCAGATAAACTTTCTCCTCTTCAAGCAGTTAAGAAACTTTTAAAGACTGTGTTTGAGCTCAGATAAAATTTCTCCTCTTTGGGGAGTTAATAAGAAACTTTTAGAGACCATCTCTGAACAAAAGGAGTCTTCCAAAACTGCTCAAGGCCATCACCCCAGATCCCCCCATTCCCCAGCCACCCCACTACTTTCTCAGCTCCTGCTGCAGACTTGTCCTCCCTTCCTCCCCCTCCTTTCCTCTGCTCTACATCTTTTCCACCACCACCCTCTACCGACTGAGGGGAAACTAAGAATAGAAAGCCAGACAAGGATAGGCTAGAACAACCAGAAATTCTGGCAGCTCCCTTTAGAGAAAATCTGGTCTCAGGATGAGGGGAAACCAGGATTAATTGACTCTCCCTGGACTAAAATAGAATTAAGAAGTCTAACGGAAGGTTTTCCTGATCCTATTCAAGTCCCTGTTGGGTTTGCAAAGGAATTTGATTTGTTAGAATATATGATCCTGGCTTTTCTGACTTGTTCCAACTAATACAACCAGGTTTCTGAGAGCGGAGCAGCAGAATGGTTAAATAAGGTTTGCTGCAAAACTCCTACAGAGGACTTTTTAAAACAAAGAGAAACAGACCTGGAAAAATGCAAGTAATTAACCCACCAGCTTCAAGCCATCCTTGAGATATTTCCCCAGAAAATAGACGGAACAGAAATCCAGCAATGTAAACAAAAACTTGATGAAACCATATACTTGATTTTCTTTAACATTTTGAGAAAAACTTTCAAACGATATTTAGGACTATCTTCAGGTAGTTTTAAGGATCTTCAAAACGATGCATCGCTCAATTTAGCATTTTTGGGAGGATTGGATGAGGAGCTTGAAACTCATTAAACAACAGGAATTAAACTGCCCAACCACACATACAAATAGACTAGCAATTCTGGCCAATCGATTATTTAAAACTATTCAAAAGAAATTAAAAAATAAAGCTACTAGTATCATGAATTTACAGGTCCAGCAATTAAGCAATCAGATCGAACCTCCCTGAAATTTTTTCTATGAGGGGAAAGGTGAGTCTGCTTTCACTGTAAAAAGCCAGGTCTTGTTAAGGAGGGTGGCAGAAAACGGAAATGGGATTTAGAAAAAGAAAAGAAACAGGAGAAAGCACAGAGCAGATCTGAAGAATATGAGGGGGCATTTCCTCTTCTCCTTGCCACTACTTTTGGAGAAATTGAAATTACCATAAAAGGAAAAACTACTAAGTTCGTTGTAGATACTGGGACTACTTAATCTTTTCTTAAGTTGCCCTCTCCCTCAGAGTGAAGCTTCTGTCCAAATGGTTATCTATCAAAGGGATATCTAATCAACCAACGTTCATTTCAAATCGGAATCTATTCTCTTCCAGCCAGGGAATGTTACAGGACAACATATATTTTTACTAATCAAATCTGCCCTGATAGAGTGAGACTTTCTTGAAACCCATAATGCCCACATATCCTTTTCTCAGAAGGGTGAAATGTATTTAGAACTACATGAATCAGATGCTGAACCTACTGAGAAAACAATGATTTTTAAAGGAAGCTTCACAAGCAGAAATTAATCTGCAGGCTAAACATTTGCTGCAGAGCATTCCTATGGAACTGCGCTCTTTTCAGTACAGATATTGACAAGATTAAATCAGCCACTCCTATCAAAAGAACTATTGACATCTCTTTGCCTCTACCTAGTATTCATGAATATCCTTTAATATCTGATGCACTAGCTGGAATTAGGCCCATGATATGAGATAACTTTGAAGGGGGGCCTTATGCTTCCACGTACAAGCCCCTGTACTTCTCCTATCCTCCCAGTAAAGAAACCAATGGAAAAAGATGGAGATTTGTACAGGATCTCAGGGCTATAAATAAAGTAATTATTCCCAGACATTCTGTGGCTCCACATCCACACACCCTATTATCAGCCATTCCTGTGGCTTATAATGCCCCAAGGTTATACAGAAAGTCCCACTGTTTCTCTCAAATACTAAATGCTGATTTTAAATGATGTTGAATTTCCCAGAGATTCCACTATAATCCAATATGGCGATAATTTACTTTTGTGCTCTAGGACATTGCTAGATTCCCAAAAGGATACAATTTATCTATTACAACAGCTAGCTATCAAAAGACATAAAGTCTCAAAAGACAAGCTTCAATTCTAATTAATCCTGAAAGACTCAAAGGAATCTTATCCTTTCCTCCTTCAAGAACTAAGACACAGATTATGGTACTTCTAGGACTTACTGAATACCGTCACAACTGGCTCCCAAATTTTTCATTAATGGCTCAGCCTCTATGTGCTGTATTAAAATTAGATGGACCTGATAAATCCAATGGAACCCCCAAGGGGAAGTGGGAACAAGCTGCGGAAGCTCTAAGGAAGATTTATCTAAAGTTGCCACTTTATTAGGACATCCTAATTATAAACTTCCTTTCTTCCTTTTCAGGCATGAAAATATAAGGCAATGCTGTAGGCGTTTTAATTCAGTGACATGGAGATCACCATAGACCTACGGGATAAAATAGTCAGCAATTAGACTCAGTAGCAAAAAGGCTCCCTCCCTGGATAAGGGCCATTACAGCCACGTGATGCAAACAAACAGAAGAAATCCTTACGGACTCTCTTAAGAACTCCCGTTCTCCATTCTGTTGAGGTTTTGCTACTCTCACCGTGCTCAGCATTCATCAGTCGGCCAACTGGCTGCTTACGAAGTACCCCTGTTTTCCGCACCTAATATTACTTCAGCCTGATGTAAGTCTTAACCCAGCAACTTTCCCGCCTTCTTTACAGGATAAGGACACCCACAATTGCGCTTTCCTTACTGATCACCTTCTTGCTCCTAGGAAAGATTTATAGGAAATTCTATTGATAATGCTGACTTAATTTGGTTTGCAGATCGATCTTATCTCAAAAATGAACAGGAACATTACCAAGCTGGATATACAATGATTCCCATGGTGGATGGTTTGAAAGGTCTTATTGAACTGAAATAAGATCTTCCCCAAACCCAAATTAATTGCTCTAATCCAAGTTTGCCAAATGGCCAAAGATTAAATAGCCAATACTTACGCTGACAGTTACTATGTTTTTGGTGTAACTCATGATTTTGAAATGTTATGGAAAGAGCGAGGCTTCTTAACTTCCTCAAGGCAGTCTATAAAGAATGAAAAACAGGTTGCAGAATTATAAAATGCCATACAACAACTGGGACAATTGGTACTTATAAAAATTCCGTGACATTCTGAAGCTACCACTGTGGAAGCAAAAGGGAATTATTTAGCTGATGCACAGCTAAACAAGCAGCACTAAGCCATCAAATTATTCAAACCCAAGAATGTTCTTTGCTCCCTGATAAATCAGTATAAGACCCTTTTACAGTTCCAAAAGATAGCTAGAGAAGAAAAAGAAAATATGGCAACAAAGAAGGGAAACTTTGACCCAGACAAAGAGATATGGCTTGAACCCAATGGGAAAACAATCTTACCTGGAGGGACTCAATTGCTTAGACTTCAACATGTACGTGAACTAATACATTGAGGTCCTGAAAAGATCATTTCAGGGAATGAACAATATTACTGGAAACCTTCTCCAGCTGTAGCTCATAAAACATAAAACAGATGCTCCATCTATCCAAAATATAATCCTGGAAAACCACTCTGTGAATCCCACTGACATATCCTGTTCCCTTTAGATCCATTTGAGGGAAGGCAATTGGGTTTTATCCAAATGCCACCATCTCAAAGATACAAATATGTGTTATTTATGATTTGTATGTTCTCTCATTGGGTTGAGGCATTCCCTTGTAGGAGAACAACAACCTTAATGATAGGTAAATTTTTATTGGAAAAATCAATTCCCAATTGGGAAATTTCCTTTGAGTTACACAGTGACTCGGGGACTCACTTCAGTGGGGAAATAATGTGATCCAATTGTAACATTTGGCTTAGCATACAGCATTTTCATTGTGCTTATTACCCCCAGTCCTCTGGGTTGCTGGAATATACCAATGGTACAATTAAAATTCAACTAGCTAAAATTTCAGAAACTTTTAATCTCCCTTGGCTAAAAGTTCTCCCTACAGCGCTCTTCAACTTACTCCTCCTTTGAGGATCTACTCCTTTGGAAAACAGCCATTCTACTTATAAAATAGTCTCTGGATGCCTTGTACATCTGGATGAGAGGGCATTTGAATCAGCCTTACTGAAAGGAGACAGTCTGCGTTATTGTCAAGGACTTATTAATCAGCTTAAAGAAACTGATAAATTAGCAACAGATTCATTTCGTATGAAGACTTCAAAGACGATGGTTTATAAGTAGGAGACTTTTGTCTATTGAAAGAGACATCAGATAAAAGACTCTCTCCAACTTTATCAAAAGGGACCTTACTAAGTATTACTAACTAACCCATGTGCAGCTAAAATTAAAAGAGTAAACTCATGGATTCACATTTCTCATCTAAAAAAGACAGCTAAACATGAATTAATACCTACTCCTATCTGAAACTTGCCTCTGTCTACAATGGACACCAAAGCTTCCTCAAGGATGAGAAGCCACTGACATCAGAGGTAGGCAGCTATCCCAAGACATCGACAAGGTATGTATATCAACAGATCAATGTTGAAGTCGGAAACCAAATGTTTAATTGGTATGATACTATTCATAATAAGAATAGTTGTTCTTTGGGTTTTTCTATATAGCCCAACCACTAAGGATTACTGAAGATGTATAGAATAACTTTTAATACTTTTTATGGTTTATGTAAATGTTATATTATCTGCAAAATACAAAAAAGAATGAAACAGTAAAACTCAGACAACGATAGTTCACAGAATAGAAATGATCCAGATTATTTTTTGCAATTGTTACTGTAGACAGTCAGCGGGAGTGTGGGAAGCCAGTAGCAGGGTGAGCATGGGCTCCGCTGGCTATTTCAGAGGGGTATGCCACATGGGGGCTGTGCAGGGGATGCAGGAGCCACAGGATTCAGGGGTGCCCCACAGACTCCAGCTGGCTTTCCCATATGTGGGATGCTATGTCTAGCATCGGGTTGAGGACGGAGACATGCAGCACCTACAGACTTCCTGACGGTGGGTCCTGTAGCACCCCTCTCCCCACTGACCCTCATACCACAGATAGGGAGAAACAGGGAGTCTCCCCCATTTGCCAAGATGGTGCAGGGTGTGGGGAGGGGGAGATTCTTACACTGAGCACACCAAAAGCTAGAAAGATGAATGGATAGGGCTCAAGCAAACCAAAGCTAGCAAGATAATTGGATAGAAAAAAAGCCCTCCCTTCCTTATGCCTATATGAACCGCAGGCTTGAGCAAGAAGGTGAGATGGTCTTTGATATGGGAGTCCCAGGTCACGGCTCCTGAATAAACCTCTTTCTTTTGTACCAGAACATGTCTCAGGGGTTTGGATTTTGTTGCCACAGGAGCTGAACATGTGTTTCAGTTACACAATGAAGGCCATAGATCTGATTGCCTTCCATTTACCTGCCCTTCTCCTTTAGGAAAATTTGGCCTCAACTCACATCTCATGATGGTACTGCCTCATTCCTAATGGTCCACCATTTTCAACAAGATGATGTTGATACTGAGACTTCCAAGGAATGAATCTTCACAGCGCTGTGAGACCACACTATCCAACTAAAAGGTTGGTCCACCAATGCATCCTTCAGACTGCTGTATGACCAGAAGGGGGAAATGTGAACAAAACGGGGCTCCATAATAACTCTGACAAAGCTCAGTGACTGAAAGTAACCTGACAATCTGATCCCAAATTCATAACTGGATGGATCCCTGGGTATAGTCACATCTCAGGCCCATAACTTCCCTAGTAAAAAGTTTATCTTTGCCGTAATCAAGCCCTTCCCATTGTTCTTGGGCATCTATGTGGACACCTTTGAAGTGCCAGAGTAACCCTCTTTTTCAGACCCCTTGGAGGTGTAACCACCCTCCGGGGAGCGCGTAATCTTGTTAACTGTCATATAATCCAATTATAGAGACTTCTTTGCTGACAACCCACCCCTGTTGATAAGGGAGGTTCTTACAACTAGTTGTTCTATCAGGGTGTATCTGATTTCTGCTTTCTCCCACAGTTGAGACCAAAATTCTAAAGGGCACTCACTCCTTCTGTTGTTTTTGTTTGTTTGTTTGTTTGTTTTTTAAATTTTATTTATTTATTTTTAGACAGAAGGGAAGGGAGGGAGAAAGAGAGGGAGAGAAACATCAGTGTGTGGTTGCCTCTCACATGGCCCACACTGGGGACCTGGCCTGCAACCCAGGCATATGCTCTGAGTGAGAATCGAACTGGCAACCCTTTGGTTCCCAGCCCATGCTCAATCCACTGCGCTACACCAGCCAGGGCTCCTTCTGTTGTTTTTGCTATGATGCCCATGCCTTTGAGCTTTATCAGTTGCTAAAATAACTGATAGGAGAACTCCAGAGTTAAAGACTTTAGCCTTAGTTGATAGGCTCAAGTGATTAATGCCCTTCGAAAGCTGTTATACCAGGAACAGGAATACATGACCTATCTGCCAATCTTTGTGCCCTATAGGGTCTGCAAGTGATGGGGATGGTATCTGAGTTGTTTATCAACAGATAAGAAGTACTAGGAAAATTGCCCCCAGACTGCAACTTTTATCCGATGAACCTTTTTTCCAAACCCCTTACCTACCCTTTTTTCTCCTTATAAAAATGTTGGCTTGAAATAAGATGTTAAGTGGCTTTTGAGGGCACACAACCCTCTGTCTCTTCAGAGCACTGGCATCTGAATAAAACACCCATAAAGATTCAATCCTTGTCTCTACTTATTGGTTCTGGTAGTGACAGGCAGCATGAATGCCAGATTTTCCGGTTTTACAACTAATTCAAATGGCAAAATTGCCTGTGAGATTCTAAGAGCTTTAGTCTATTTGACAAGTATTTTTGTTTTCTCAAAGGCAACCAGTTTGTTCAGCTCCCCAGTCCCACATATATCCCTTCCTAAGTAGGTAATATGATGGGGAGAGGCACTGTGCTAAATGGGGCATAAAAATCCACCAATTCCCCAGAATTACAACCTCCTTCAGTATAGGGTAGCCTTGTACTCTGTCCGTGATAGCCCTGGTAACACCACAGCTCTTACCCAACCATATGACTCCCCAAAACTTACTGCAGTGCCCAGACCTTGAATTTTCTGCAGATTTACTGCCCAGCCTCCATTGTAGGTGGTTCAGTAATGCCTGCAAGATTTTCTGCCACAGAGGCAATCTTCACAGGTTAATATGTCATGGTATAATAAGCCCATTTCATAGAGATAGTAAAGGAAAGCAGTGACAGGTCCCATGCCACCATCCCGTGGCATAGTGGGCTATGTGCCACAGGGGAGCACCTGGAAGGCATGCCCCAAGTGGGAAACACATTTTCTAACATTTTCTTTGCCACTGTGAGGCCATCAGCCTTGTGGCAGGGAAAGGTTTCACTCTATTCAGAACATATACATACAACAGCAAGAACATACTGAACCCATGCTAAGTGGCAGTTGAATGAAGTCCAGACTAAATGCACTACGGTGCATGAGAAATGCAAAAACCAAAAAATGGGACTTGCCAGGGAGCCTGGAAGAACCAAGCGTCTTTCTTGATTTTCCCGTAGCTCTGACTATTCATTTAATTCATAGCTATTGTTTACCCATCTTAATTTCTAATTCAGGAGCTGAATGTTGCCATGTTACAAGGACATCAGGATGGTGAAAGTCTAACAATGAGGGCTCATTTTTGCAGAAGCAGAATGGGCTTCTTCCATATTTACTACAATCTTTATAGATTTTGTTGCTGCTGAATTTTCATGGAAGTCAGCTAGAGCATTTCAAACACAGGTTAGGCTTTACTATTAAGATTCAGTTTTCAAAAAATAAAGATTCAGATTTCTTACATAATTAAGGACCTGTATAAGAGAACATAAAACACAGAAAATTATTTTAATAAAGAATTGAGGCAGATAACTTTCATAATAATGTCTTACCAGGAGCAGACCCATAATACAGGAAACTTAGCATAAAGAGGAGAACCCAACTCTAATTTCACCTCAGCTTACTTTTGATACTTAAATTAATGTACTAATTAAATTCATTTCAATCTTATTTTTATATTGCTTTATTGTTGTTGAATTACAGTTGTCTGCATCCTCTCCCCTCCCCTCTCCCGACCCCCTCCAAACCCACCTCCCTCCTCTGCCTCCCTCCTCCCCCTTGGTTCTGTCCGTGTGTCCTCTATAGTGGTTCCTGAAAACCCTTCTCCCCATAGTCCCCTCTCCCCTCCTCTCTGGCTATTGTTAGATTGTTCTTAATTTCAATGTCTCTGGTTATGTTTTGCTTGCTTTTTTCTTTTGTTGATTATATTCCAGTTAAAGGTGAGATCATATGGTATTTGTCCCTCACCGCCTGGCTTATTTTGCTTAGCATAATGCTCTCCAGTTCCATCCATGCTGTTGCAAAGGGTCTAAGCTCCTTCTTTCTCTCTGCTGCGTAGAATTCCATTGTGTAAATGTACCATAGTTTCTTGATCCACTCATTTGTAGATGGGCACTTAGGTGGCTTCCAGCACTTGGCTATTGTAAACTGTGCTGCTATGAACATTGGGGTGCATAGGTTCTTTTGGATTGGTGTTTCAGGGCTCTTAGGGTATAATCCCAGCAGTGGAATTGCTGGGTCAAAAGGTAGTTCCATTTGTAGTTTTCTGAGGAAATTCCATACTGTTTTCCACAGGGCCTGCACCAGTCTGCATTCCCCCCAACAGTGCAGTAGGGTTCCCTTTTCTCCACATCCCCTCCAACAGTTATCTGTTGCTTTGTTGATGATGGCCATTCTGACTGGTGTGAGGTGGTATCTCATTGTGGTTTTAATTTGCATCTCTCTGATGGCTAATGATGTTGAGCATCTTTTCATATGTCTTTTGGCCCTCTGTATGTCCTCTTTCAAGAAGTGTCTGTTCATGTCTTTTGCCCATTTTTTAATTGTTTTTTTGTCTTCCTGGAGTGGAGTTGTAATGAGTTTCAATCTTATCTTGATCACATAAAACTTTCTTTCCAAAGATTCCTTTTCTACAAACCTTCTACAACTTTTTGTCCTTTTTAATCTGTCTCTTCTTACTCATTCAGAAGTAACCAAAGTCCATTTCTTCAGTCTCTGGCTGGCTCACCAATTGTTACATGAAATTTCCCAGGGCTGAGAGATGAGAAAATGAGTCTGACAACTCCAGAACTGTATCAAAGAGTTTATTAAGGGAACTTACATACCAGGCATACCTTGGGTGGGTGGCAGCAAGATGATGATGTGGGTATCCTCTGCACCACATGGCAGGTGAGAAAGAATTATTGGGTTGGCCAAAAAGTTCATTTAGGTTTTTTCATAAAATGAAAGACACACTTTTCAGTTTTACCAATAAATTTTTGACTTGAGTATTTTGAGTATGTCAGCTATCTCCCGCATAGTATAACATTGATTGTTCTCAATTAATGTCTCTATTTGATTGCTATCAACTTCAACTGGTCTACCCAACTGTGGAGCACCGTCTAGCGAGAATCTCCAACACAAAACTTCACAAAGCGCTTTTGATATGTTTGATCAGTCATAGCACTTTCTCCATACACTGCACAAATCTTTTTTTGTGTTTCAGTTGCATTTTTAACTTTCTTTAAATAATAAAGCATAATATGTCAAAGATGTTGCATATTTTCTTCCACCTTCAATATTAAAATGGCTACACAAAAATTCACCAATTTCGATAAGTTTTTTTTAATGCATGCCTATGTGACAGCTGTCACAACACAATCTAACAAAATTGTTTCAAAGGAAGTTAAAGACAACTAAGCACTACTAGAGCCATCAAATGAAGAAAAAAAAAAACAATTTTTTGGCCAACCCAATATATAAAATAGGACAAGATGTACAGGGGTAGTGGGGGGTAACCTGCCTGTATAAAGAGAAAATGCCTTACATGCATGCCGGGGACAGGGCCGTGGCCTGTTTGAGGAACCAGCATGCCTTGCAGCATGGGAGAGGGGTTATTCAGACAGTCTCTGAGGGGCTTTACAGAAAGCAATCTCCGTTCTGGCCCAGATCCAGTCATGTCATGGAACAGCAGAATTTCCGCCACAACAAATCACGACAGGCTCAAGGTAGGTGCTCATCTCGAAGTTCACTGCCCTGGATCTCCCAAACAGCCAGCCTCAGCCTGACACTCCGGAAAAACCAAATTCCAGCATTGCTCAGCACGCGGGAGACCCACAGCCAGCTGGCTATTAGGCCATCCCTACAGGTGTGAACATTGATCAACGATGACACCACAGGTAACATTACCTGTTCCACTAACACCAGCGTACCTGGGAAAAGTAGCAACTGGAACCTTGAGATTCACTTGGCCAATAGATAAATCTGACAATAATCAGATCCAATCTAAGTAAGTCATATACTTGGATAGGCCTAGGACTAGGCTTGAAGTTATAATACAGTAACAATTATTTGTGTTATTTTCTTCTATAGGCTTTTCTAAAATTTCTGAAACTAAAATTATTTTTAAGAACCAAGAGCAAGATTCCAAAACTACACCCTGAAAATAGAGACCCTGTGGCTGGGGGAAGGGAAGGCAGCTTGGGGACACTCAACTGACCATGGAATGCAGCAGGTGGTCTGAGTGAAGCTGATGGAAATGGAGATTCTTAAGGGCAGCTGATAGGATCCCAGGAGAACAGGACTGAGATCGGGCCCAAGATGTAATAATCCCAACCAAGTTGATAGTCCCAGAAGTCAGACCCAGAGAATGAGAAGAGACCAATGAAGGTGACCCAAGGGACAGAATGAGAAGGGTCCCAGTGTGAAGAGCACTGGAACACATGTTAGAAGCCATTCTCTTTATAGGAACGAGAACTCCAGGAAGAGAGAGGGTGGTGGCCTAGTTACCTGAGGCCTACACCTGCATAAAGAAGCTGTGGCCAGACAGAAGGCCAAGAGACTGCTCTGTGAGACAAAGTGAAGGACACCAGTGACCCCGAGGCGAGGGGAATGCTACGGGCCACGCAAACCCCTATGGAGCAGGTACTGCCACATGCAGTGAAACACGACAAAGCCACAACATGTCTTGTATCCAGAGGATTCTGGACACGGGCCCAGCTGAAGAGTCAGAACATGCTACTGATCTCAGGGGACCTTGCCACATGCACCCCAGCAGAGGGGACAGAACAAGACAGATCCCGGGGAGAACTATCTACGACTACCCAAGAGTGACTAAAGGCCAGTAGTCAGAGAAATTCCAGCCTAAACTCTCTGTTTGGAGGCCTGAAGGACGTTGCCTCCACAGCCAAATGCGACTGAGAATCACGCGAGACCAGCGTCCAGGCAGGAGAAGTGCCGAGAGAGAAGGGCCATTATTGTCGGCCAGGAAAGCTCTCCACGCCGGAATGCACCAGCAGGCACATCAGCCTTTGTGGAGAAAGTAGGCACCAAACCCATCTTACTGCCAGGCTTTGGATATGAAGAGTCTGTAGCATGAAGAGCTTAACGCCTATGGAGACAGGTGACCAGAAACAGCACTTGATCTATCCGACCTACGTAAATCTTCACTGAAAACCTGACTCATACGCAGGCCAGTTCCCCACCCACAGCCCAGCCTGGTGCCAAGGAGTGTGGTTGCTGTGCCAGCTACCCTGGGACTAAGAAGCAGCCTCACTAGAAGATTCGGGAACAGGAATGAAGGGACAGAAGAGCTCAGCAGACAAGAACCCACAGCCTAGAAGGAGCTGAGGGTGAGCAGTGAGTCCTGCCCTCGACCAAGGCAGCCTGTACCCTTCCACAGGAAAAAAAACAGCTCTGCAGGAGGCAAGACATTTAGGGGAGAGGAAGCCACCGGCATGACCATTAGGAAGAGGTCTCTACTTGCAGTAGAGACACAGGAATCAAACAGAGTCCACAGGGGTCATCCCTGAGCACACCTGACTGCTGGACCGCAGGCATCAGCAGAGTCTCCATCTGATCTCGAGGACCGGCTTCATGCCGATTCTTCCCTAGGGTGTCAAGAAAGTGTAACTGAGTGCAGGTCCAGCTGCCTGCCGCTAGGAAAGCCAATATTCAAAAGGCAGGTGCTGGTGTAAAGGAAAGGGGTTTATTGTCAGGTGCTGGCCACGTGGAAGGTGGGGGACTCCTGTCACAAAGCCCATCTCCCGGGACGATGGGGGCCTCACGTCTCAAAGCCCATCTCCCGGGACGGTGGGGGACTCACGTCTCAAAGCCCATCTCCACCTCTCAGTGGAGGCAGAAGTTTTTATGAGGAAGGAGAGGGGAACAGAACGAAGAGATCAAGGGAGGCGGTTGAAAAATCTGTACGTGCAGATGAGCACAGTCCAGTAAGACAAGTGACGGGCCAGCGTGCATCTCCCTGGTTTCACGTCATCCTGGCTTTACATCCTCCTCCATCCACAGCTGAAGGTCAGCACATCTCCCGCAGCGGGATGCCCGAAGGTCAGAGTCTGTACCCTTTGGAGTCAGTTCCTAGGATTCTTATCTAAACATGCTCTGCATCTACAAGCTACATATCAGTCAGAGTCAGCACTTACAGAAACAATGTCAAAAGAATGGCGGGGTGGGTTACGATTTCCCACCGTTACAATTTCCCACCGTTACAAAAGCACCCCTGCGTCCTTCCAGGCAGTAATGTGCCGCTGCCTATACAGGAAGCCTCAGCCAGGCCCCATGCATGTGTTTGTAACAGCCCAAAATAGGAAACTCGGGTCCATCAACAACAGACTGGCTATTCAAACTGTTGACTATAGAGAATCTATAGCATTGCACATGAACTATAACTGCTATTTGTACCATAGATAAAGCCTCAAGTATTGAAAAATAATTAAATACTATGATGTTTTTATAAAATTCAAAGACAGAGGCAAGACTGAAATGAGCTATATTTTCTTCGTATCGGTTGAACAGCCCTGCCTGGGCATGAGGGCTCAGACAAAAGGAGCGGACTCCAGAGGAAGCAGGAAAGATTCCCCACCATCACCCCCAGATTTGTCGCAACAGAACCTGAAGGTCAGGGTGGGCCAAGTACAGAGCTAGCTGAGTAGTACATCAGCTTCAGCAAGTGGCTCAGCCTGGGGGCAGGTCAGACGATCCACAGACACAATCCGCAAAGCTCTGTGTCCTCAGACGAGGTTCAGAGAATGCCCAGACCTAAAGACACCGATGCCCTTCGCCTCCGGCCGGCTCTGTATGTACATCAGGTAGTCCACAGGCCTGTGCTGGCAACTCCAGCCGAATATCCACGGCATGAAGTCAGAAGTCTGAGCGACTCTCCCAACAGGATTTTGTTCCTGACACGTAAGCAAGTGTCAGGTGGTGAGCAGTAAGTAACAAGGGGAAGTCTCCCTGCTAGGGTTGCCAGACTTCAGAGAAAAGAAGGCTGATGTTTGCGTTTCGGAAAAACAGCCAATAATGTTTTAGTATAAGCGTAGCCCATACAGATATCCTGCATTTCATCTGCTACCTCTCTACCTTGAAGACACAAATTAATAGTCGCCTGTGCTTTCTTGCTTGACAAACCCAAGGAATCATGGGAAGAGAAACACCCACGGCCTGCCTATAGTCTGCCACACCTTAACTTGGAAGGCAAGATGCCGTCCCTTAAATGTATTCAGAATATACAAACTTGATGAAAGTCTTCCAATAAACGCGGGACACCAGGAAAAGATGGCCAGGGCACTTTCTTGGCTCGAGCAAACAGTGAAGAACCGATACCAAGGCACCAGGGGCCGGTGGCCTCGTGGCTCTCACCTTCACCCCAACCTTCTGCCCTGCTGGCCACAGGCAGGTAACAGATGGTGCTATCCTCTGGGCTCTCAACTTCAAGTTCTTGGGGGTGACTTGTTCTTCAAGTTCTCTGTGAGCTGAATACAGGAGACACTAAACAGAAAAATATTTTTCAGACTGTGCTTAGCCCGTCACTCTGGTTTAAGTTGGTTGCACATCCTCCATCTCTTACATCTGAATGCTTCTCTGAAGTAGAGGCAAATTTGGCAGCTCTGACATGGGAAGACTGCCAGCTGAGCATCATCACGGAGCTGGAAAAAAAGCTGGGGCTTCCTCCTTCGTTTTCCTGCTCCGAAAGCATTCTACTGCAGAAGCGGCTTCTTCTCACTGGCATGTGGTTTGAATCACTGAACTGTTGGGTTCTAAGCAAAAGTTAGGAGAGGGACAAGCATGTGTGCCTGCGATAATCTCTACTCTTAATCTCCAAATCAGCATTTTTCTAGTTTCTCAAAACAGTCCAAGAGCTCTGCGCAGTCGGTGCCAGGGTTAAGACAGGAAGCCTTCTTCTCTGTAGATAACAAGAGCAGAGAAGTTATATTTTCAGTGCTTAAAAAAGTGGTTGTCAAAGTAAAAACTCCATAATCATTTAATGGATTAAGATACTATCTTTTAAAATCTAAACTAGTATGGTTAGGGTATCACTTTTCACTACATGTACATTCTCAATCCAGCGCAGGGCTAAGCCAATGAGCAGGATTCTTCCGTGTGATACCTGCTTCCTAAGTTCAGTCCTGCATAGCCAGGAAGACACCTGGTTTACCTGTATGTTTCACTGCAGGTTCTCAGTCACCCATCATTAGGTCCTTTCCTCCGCAGAACGTGTGCATAAAAGTAGCGCGGCCCTCTGGGAAGTAACTATACAGTTTTAGATTTCCATGTCAGAGGTGACAGCGCCATGACCTCCGCCAAGGCTGGCGGGCCTGGGAGCCGCAGGGTGTGGCCCTTGACCGGGGTGGGCTGTGGGAGAGGGGAGCAGCGAAGCAGGTAACCTCTGCACTTCGGTCTTTTTAACTGTGAAGAGCGATGCATATGCATACGTTCCGTGTCCCTGGGATGCGTCAATTCAGTTCATCTTAAAACACGTCTGAGACACATCTCTGCCTCTGCGTTCGTGTGTGAAACAGTTGTAGTATCTACTTTTAGGGGGGTGAGAATAGGCAGTAGACATGTGAATTGTTCAGTACTCTCTCTAGCACATAATATGCATTCAGATGCTAGTTAACACCTGGCATGAGAGAGCTCCATACATATCAACTCTATGAAACGAGAAGGATTTTCACCTGATGTGCCAGGGCAAAAGAAATGAGCAAGATTGATGTTATCTCCATAGGAGTCAGGGTACTGTTAGCTTAGAGTGGTGACTAGCCCTCAGAAGAGGACTTTGGGGGCAGGGGCTTCTGGGGGTGCAGGCAATGATTATTTGCTCTGAATGCCAGTTGCGTGAATGTGTACTTCAGAAGTTCATCCAGCTGTGTACTAGACTGGTGTACCTTTCTGCATGTGTGTTATCCCTATGTTCAAAGATGTTCATAGAAGTTATATCCAAAGTAAAACTAAGCTATCGTAGACAAAAAAATAAGGCTACATATTTTTTTTTAAAGATTTGATTTATTTATTTTTAGACAGAGGGAAGGGAGGGAGAAAGAGAGGGAGAGAAACATCAGTGTGTGGTTGCCTCTCACATGTCTCCCACCAGGGACCTGGCCTGCAACCCAGGCATGTGCCCTGACTGGGAATTGAACCACAACCCTTTAGTTTGCAGCCTGCGTTCAATCCACTGAGCTACGCCAGCCAGGGCAAATAAGGCTACATATTAACCCTGACAAGCTTAGGGGAGGCCTGCATGGTGGCCTGACAAACTCAGAGGCTGCAAGTAACCACACAGGATGGTCTGAACATAAAGACACCTCACTCAAAGCAAATCATGAGTCACAGTGGATAGTCATGTCCTGGCCTGGAGCTTCCCTGAAAAAGGTCAATCTGTACCTCAAGCGAGCCTGTCCACTGTCTTTTTGCATCAAAGATAACATCGCTTTGAAATGCCAGAAGTAACTCTTTTCCAGACCCCTCCAGACACGGCCACCAGTGCCGAGACCACAGAACCCCTCACTGTTATCTTGCTCCCTGCACACCATCCCTGGGTACTGCACGTGTTAATTAACTATCCTGTGCCCACCACTGTAAAATAACTGTGTCTCTCCATTTTACTTTGTATCCAGTTCCAGAGATTTCCCATCTTTGCTTTCTCCCGCTTCCCTAATCTATCACTGATAGATTTCATGCAACATTTTTACATCTTCTCCTTCAACTCTAACGTATAGAATAAGGTGCAAAACTGCCATTCCCCAGAACAGTTTCTCAGCCTGCTGAGAGCTTGCCTGCTGGCAATTGTCATCAGTTTGGCTCAAATAGACTCATAAAAATTCTCTACAGGTCTGGGTGCTTCTTACCCTGACACTGTGGTTCAATGCATACGCTGATGTTACAAGCTAAGAGAGTAGTTTTCTTTTTAAAATTTTTATTCAATTTATTGGGGTCACAGTAGTTAATAGGATCATATCAGTCTCGAGTGTACATTTCTGGGATACTAGGTCTGTATGTTGCACTGTGTGCCCACCACCAAAGTCAAACCGTCTTCCGTCACCATGTGTGAGCCCCTGCCCAAGCCCCCATTCTCCGTGGTAACTGCCATACTGCTGTCTGTGTCCACAGGTTCCAGTTCTGTACCCCACATGTGAGTGAAATCATACGGTTCCCAGCTTTTGCTGACTGGCTTCGTTCACGTAGCATTACATTCTCAAAGTCCATCCATGTTGTCGCAAGTGGCAGTATTTTGTCCTTTCTTATGGCTGAGCAGTATGTCACTGTGTGTGTGCACCACGTCTTCTTTATTCCTGTCCTCTGATGCAGGACACTTCGGTTGTCTGCATGTCTTGGCCCGGTGAATACTGCTGTAGTGAACATAGGGGCGCATGTATCTTTATGAATACATGTTTTCGAGTTTTTCAGCTAAATTCCCAGGAAAGGGGTTGCTGGGTCATATGATAACTGTATTCTCAGTTTTTTGAGGAACCACCAAACTGTTATCCATAGCGGCTGCACCAGTCTACATTCCCGCCAGCAGTGAAAGGGCCCCCTTTCTCCACAACCTCTGCCACCCTTGTTCTTACAGAAAGTAGTTTTCTTAAGAGCCAAGCGAAGCGTTCCCACTAGCAGACGAAGGAATGATGATAGCGAAGGACGTCCAGGGTACTGGGAATTCTCTGCTTTCACTCTAGTGGTAGTCACGCAGGTGTTAGTTTTGATAGATTGTAAGTGTATTTATAGACAATTTAAGTTATGATATACTTTTCTTCTGTTTACTAGAGAAGACTAACTTTAGGACGCCACGGGGCTCTTCAGGTCTCGCCCGCAGTTCCACGCCTGCATCACACCCAGGAGCACCTGGGCCTGGGAAAGGGCTGATGGGCGTGAGATGGGCCATCCCGGTCCAGCTCTTCCTTCCCGCTTTCGGCAAAGCAAAGCAGGTCACCACTGCCACAGCACTTCCCGACTGGCCTTCCTCCCACGGGGGAACTCGACACACTCAGACACTTCCACGTGGGTTGGATTTTGAATCCCCCTCCCTTTAAAAAGTCACTCAGCTAGTTTAAGGCTTTATGATATCTAAATTACTTTTAACAGCAAATGTCTAAGATTCAGGCAGTCAGCTTGGAAAGAAGAAATTAGAAAAACTTGGAGGAAAATAAGAAGCGCTTCATGTTTGACACTATGGTGGGTTGGATTAGTAAGTAGCACAGGCCATTGTAAGTGCCTGAGACGTTTCTCATTTACTTTTCTATTTAATGTGGCCATTCCTGGTCAGACCTCCCTTGTACCTGCTCAGGCACTGGGGGTCCTTCCAAATTGTGGCTGACCCTCCTCAGACTCTTCTCCATCGGACCAGTGGATAGGGAAAAAAGATCATGGGCAGATCATGGGCAGATCATGGGCTACACCTACATGTTGTGCACATCTGGTCATGTCCTAGTGGCTAGAACCCAGCCCATGATCACATCTTAGATGTAAGGGAAGCTAGAAGCTAGTCAGTCTCTACTACAAGTGTGCGTCCTCAAGGAGTATAAGATAATCATATCTAATGTCTTCTCCAAGCCAATATCTCTAATATATTACTCTAAGTCCTATTTAACAAACAGCAGGTTTTGTTTAAGAGTCACGGAATCCAGGGTGTTTAGAAGAAACATGAGTTTTACTGATAGCATCTGTTGAATACTTTTAAACAGCTAGTCTGATCTGATCAGAACAAGTATGAAACTAATAAGCAGAACTAGGTGAGTCAGTGCCTATCAACCTCAAAAAGAAACAGCAGACCCTGGCTGGTGTGGCTCAGTGGATTGAGTGCCGGCCTACAAACGAAAGGGTCGTTGGTTCGATTCCCAGTCAGGGCACATGCTTGGGTTGTGGGCCAGGTCCCCAGTTGGTGGCACGTAAGGGTCAACCACACATTGGTATATCTTTCCTTTCCTTTCTCCCTCCCTTCCTCTCTCTCTAAAAAGAAATAAAATTAAATCAAAAAACTGTAACAGCAGAGGGTACACACCTCTTGATGGTTACAGACAGGTACCTAAGAAGTAGTCTTGCCAGGACGTAAATTTGAATCTGATCTTTTAGAGCCAACCACTATCCAACTTCCTTGACACCTACAAAGCTAGTGGCAGATACTAGAACACCTTTAAAGACAGACTGTCCCCAGATCCTGGCATGTCAAGAGAAGCCTCAAATGCATCTGGTTGGCAGAACCCGACTGCATCTAGAATCTTGGTAATAAGAATGTGGGGAAATAAAGAAGTCTGAAGAGTAAGATTTCGGTTTTGTTTTTTGTTTTTTTTTGTTTTTTTTTTTTTTGCAGTACAGGAAGAAGGTGGAATGGTCAGGAAGGAAGATGGATTTACCATACTTACTACATAATCTGACCTTGTCCCTATCTGCCGTTTAGCCTCATTTTATGCTTCTTTCCTTTCTAAGATTTTGGCTACACTGCCTAACACCACCACCTGCTCTGCCTCCCACCCTCTTACCTTCAAACCTCAAACATCAAATAAAGTTAGGTAGGCTTTTGAATTCAGTCAGTGACTGGCCCAACCTGGGAGATGGGCACTAGAGGTATCTAAGACTTCCCAAATATCTTTCAGGACTCACTTGCAGGCTGTCAAAGAACAGAAGGTCTTAGCATGTCTAGACTGATCTGCTACACCCTAGAAGCTCCAATATTTGCTCTATGACCCAGGGGAGTTGTGGTTTTGTTACTCTTTAGGGTAGAGGAGCTAAGCAGAGACCTCACCCTCACACCAGAGACACACAGATGCTTTTTGATCATATGGCAATGCCGTGTAACATTTTGAGGAACTGCCAAACTTTTTAACATCAGCTGCACCATTTCATATTCTCACCAGCAGTATATAAGGCTTCCAATTTCTCTATATTCTCACGAATACCTGTTATTATCTGTCTTTATTATGGTCAACCTAGTGGGTAACATGGTATTTGCAGACTTACTATGCCAATTCAGTTGGGTCCCTTGATGGTATGTATATCCTCTATTTCTGTCCCTATCCCTGTCTTTACTGCTTCTACCAGCCGTACCTCTGGACCCTGCTCCTAAAATAAGAGTTCATCTCATGCTTTCATTAATAAAAATGAAAGCTAATAAAGCTAAAGTACAACCTTGTAATGCAGGTTTACTAACAAGATATCAGCACCTGGCAACACCTTTCTACCTGAGGATTTTCCAAAATGAAACAAAATTTTCATTATAAATTGGCATTGACAACTCAACTTTTGTGATCAGTTTTGTTGGGGAACACTAATGTTGAACCTCAAACATTTTCAAAAAACATGTTCTATTTTTTTCATTAATAAACCTGTATGACAAGTTGTAATGTATATTTTTAATTTTATAAATGCATCTTGTGAAGTTCTCTTGTCATTAGTACTGTTAGTACCTTTATGATATCCTTAATTTTGCCTCCTGGCCCACAAAACCTAATATATTTACTACCTGGGCCTTTATGGAAAAGGTCATTTTAAGAGGAAAAACACCATAATACAGCTTCTAGCCTGCTGTATGATATTACCAGTGTATTTCATCAATAGTAATTTAGATTATCTAATTTTCACCTCTAGAAGGTAGTATAAGACCTCACCTAACCCCAGCAGGTAGGATATTGCACTTGAAAATGTGACTATACACAAGCCCAGGTGGTCTTCCTTTGGATTTGGCTGACAAGGAGCAGAAACTAGACAATAACTAAATCAGGCTGAAAGTAGTTGTGTGCTCAAACCTCAACATCCTTAGCTGATTGGCTGCCTTCATTTGCTATTACGTGGGCTCTAGTGGCTTTCCTAAGCCCCTCATCACTAAGCATTTCCAAAATGAAGAACAGTCTCAGTCGTTAAACAGGTTGTGAAGATTCCACATGTGAATGAACAGATAGGCACGAAAGGTGTTGCCACATCACAGCCCCTGCAGCCTTATTCACTAGAGCAACTGTGTTTTAAACTTAGGTGTTAATTCCAAAAGTTAGCTACTGCTGGTTACTGACAAGATTAGCTTACTTGAGAACTGACAGGTCAAGTGGTAGAAGTTAAGAGTTGCATGGAAAGACTATACATCAGACTTCTGGTCAAGATGGAAGCATAGGTAGACATGCTTCACCTCCTTGCACAACCACAAATATAATTACAATTAAATCTCAAAACAATAACACTCAGAACTGTCAGAAAGTCAAACTGTATGGAAGTCTGACAACTGAGGATTTAAAGAAGCCACAATCATCCAGACGGTTGCCTTTTACAGGGAGTCAAAGCAGCTCTGCCTAATACACAGAAACAAACATGGGGAGGCTGCCAAATTGAGGAGACAAAGAAGTATGACCAAACGAAAGAACAGAACAAAACCCTAGGAAAAGAACTAAATGAAACAGAGAGAGCCAACATATCAGATGCAGAGTTCAAAACACTGGTGATCAAGATGCTCAAAGAACTCCTTGAGTATGGCAACAACATAAAGGAAGAAATAAAGTTTACGCTAAGTGAAATAAAGAAAAGTCCACAGGGAACCAACATTGAAGGGAAGGAAGCCGGGATTCACATCAATGATTTGGAACATAAGGAAGAAATAAACACTCAACCAGAACAGAAAGAAAAAATAAGAATTCAAAAAGAACAAGGATAGCATAAGAAGACTCTGGAACATCTCTAAACATGCCTACATCTCCAGACATTCGAACATCCAAATGATAGGGATGCCAGAAGAGTAAGGGTAAGAAATTGAAAACTTATTTGAAAAAACAATGAAAAAGAACTTCCCTAATTTGGTGAGGGAAATAGACAGGCAAGTCCAGGAAGCACAGAGAGTCACAAACAAATTGGACCCAAAGAGGATCAAACCAAGACACATCATAATTAAAATCTAAAGGTTAAAGATAAAGAGAAAAATCTTAAAACCAGCAAGAGAAAAACAGAGAGTTACCTAAAAAGGAGTATCTGAAAGACTATCAGCTGATTTCTCAAAAGAAATTTTGCAGGCAAAAGGAACTGGCAAGAAGTATTCAAAGTGATGAAAAGCAAGGACCTACAATCTAGATTACTCTGTCCAGCAAAGCTATTGTTTAGAGTGGAAAGACAGATAAAGTGCTTCCCAGACAAGGTAAAGCTAAAGAAGTTCATTACCAAGCCATTATTACATAAAATGTTAAAGGGATTTATTTAAGAAAAAGAAGAAGATCAAACATTATTAATATTAATAAAGCAACAAATTCACAACTATCAACAACTGAATCTAAAAAAAAACTAAGCAAACAACTAGAACAGGAACAGAATCATAGCTATGGAGATCATTGGGAGGGTTATCAGCTGGGAGGGAAAAGGGGGGAATGGAGGAAAAGGTGCAGGGATTAAGAAGCATAATTGGCAGGTACAAAAAAGACAAGGGATGTTAAGAATAATATAGGAAATGGAGTAGCCAAAGAACTGATATGCATGACCCATGGACATGAACTTAGGGGGAGATTGCTGGAGGGAAGGGGGGTACTAGGAAGAGGGGGGCAAAGGGGGAATATTTGGGACAACTGTAATAACGTAATCAATAAAATATACATTGAAAAAAGAGTTGCATGAAAATATGTTCTTCGTGACTAAAAGTGAATATAACATCTTTAAGAAACCAATGGATCAGAGTTTCTCCATGAGACTGAATGTTTTGTCTTGATACTAAGGCATCAATGGTTTAAAAAAGTAGATTCAGTTCCACAAAACCTCCCCTTCCTATCACTCTGCAAATTAGAGATAGTTATATCGCACCATATTCATAGAGATTGAATAAGATAAGGTATACATTTTTTTTTTCAGAATGAGCACTCTATTTCAGATCTTTGGACACAGCAAAGTATAATCTCAAAAAGTGTTTTGAAAAGTCAGATTTATGCTTCCCTCCCTACAGATGACATACATCTCTACTTTAAGCTCTGTTAACCATACTGAGATCATTAAATATTGTTGAGAAAGTGTTGCAAAAAAGAAGAGGTGACCCTGGCTTATGTGGCTCAGTGGATTGAGTGTCAGCCTTTGAACCAAAGAGTCGTCTGTTCTACTCCCAGTGAGGGCACATGCCTGAGTTGTGGGCCAGGTCCCCAGTAGGGGGCGTGCAAGAGGCAACCACGCATTGATGTTTCTCTCCCTCTTTTTCTCCCTTCTCCTCTCTCTAAAAATAAATAAATACAATTTTTTAAAGCAGAGTGGTCTGAGACTAGAAATGGGAAAATATCAGATATCAGAAAAAATAAAATATTACAGAAAAGCAGCGAGAATCTAAGAATTCCACAATTGACTTCTTGGTGTGTGTGTGTGTGTGTGTGTGTGTGTGTGTGTGTTTAATATATATTTTATTGATTAAGCTATTACAGTTGTCCAGTCCCCCCCCCCCGTTTATTCCCCTCCGTCCCGCATACCTCCCCCATTTCTCCCCTTTTAGTTCTTGTCCATAGGTCATGAACATAAGTTCTTTGGCTTCTACATTTCCTATACTATTCTTAACCTCCCCCTGTCTGTTTTCTACCTACCACTTATGCTACTTATTCTCTGTAGCTTTTCCCCCTCTCTCCCCCTCCCACTCCCCTGTTGATAACCTTCCATGTCTTAGATAAATCCCTTTAACATTTCATATATAAAGGCTGGGTGATGATGAACTCCTTGAACTTGACCTTATCTGAAAAGCACTTTATATGCCCTTCCATTCTAAATGAAAGTTTTGCTGGATAGATTATTCTTGGTTGTAGGTCCTTGCCTTTCATGACTTGGAATACTTCTTTCCAGCCCCTTCTTGCCTGTAAGGTCTCTTTTGAGAAATCAGCTGACAGTCTTATGGGAACTCCCTTGTAGGTGATTGTCTCCTTTTCTCTTGCTGCTTCTAAGATTTCTTATTTTTAATCTTGGGTAATGTCATTATGATGTGTCTTGGTGTGTTCCTCTTTGGGTCCAACTTCTTTGGGACTCTCTGAGCTTCCTGGACTTCCTGGAAGTCTATTTCCTTTGCCAGCTTGGGGAAGTTCTCTTTCATTATTTTTTCAAATAAGTTTTCAAGCCCTTGGTCTTCCTCGGAGCCTTAGGTGTTCACCAGGGCGGATCAACCCACGCCACCGTGTTGTGACGCTGTCTGTGCAAAAGGGTCTGAGAGGGCACAGTGGCGCTTGCTCAGCTCGCTACCCACAAGCAAATTGGACCCTTCTGGTACTGATTCCCAAATGGGCGAGTTCATTCTAGGATTCAGTGGGTCTCTCCAATGAACTCTCCTGTGAGGCTGGGAGTTCCTCCCACTGCCACCTCAACCCCCACAGGTGTTTTCAGTCGGTGGTTTGAGGTGTTATTTCCCCACGCTGGGCCCCTGGGCTGCATGGTCTGCTCTGATCCTCAACTTTTTCTCCTGGTTTATCTGCGCTCGAATGAGGGACTGTCCACCCCACCGGCCTTGGTCCCGCTGGGTCCAGGTCTGCGAGGAGGCACAGCGTGTCTACCTACGCCTCTATCTTGGCCGGAAGTCCCCTTGGTGTGTTTTAACTAAGTACTTGGTTAGTTTCTGTTTGCTGTGACTGTCAGAACCAGTGCAGTCAGATTTGTCATCTATTAGTGCTTCTATTGAGCTCTTTTGGGAAACAAGGCGATTGGTAACTCCCACTCAAAGGTGCTGATCACAATGGCTAGCTCCTCCACCAGGATCGCCCAGAAAGACTAAGATGACAACAAACCGGAGAAAAGAGCAGCCTCCAGGGTGGGGGCTGTTTCAACCTGGCGAGGGAGTCGGTGGTTTTCTTCTGGGATAGGAGGCAGCTGCCTGGCTGCGGAGAAGGCAGTTTGGACTCCGCGCCGGTCTCTCCCCTGTTACACTGGGAGCGGGCCTGCCTCCTGCCTGCAGCAACTCCCCCTCTGGGCCGGGTGTCTTCAGCAACAAAATCAGGACCTGGCAGAAGCCCCGAGGTAAGGAAGAACAGATGGGAAATTTCTTGACGTTTCCTTGACAAGAAAACGTCCCACCTCTGCCACCTGCCCCTGGCAGGCAAAGAAAGTCCCTGCCTGAAGGCCTTGTTGTGGGGTGACCCCCGTAACCCAAGCTTTGAATCCTTTGGGGACTGTGGTGGGCCTTCCCCATAGGCATCTTTAGAAGTAGTTAACACCCCCAGGGAAAGCGAGTTCAGGCCAAGTGAGACTTTAGGAGTGCAAGTACTTCCTGATGGCTAACGCAGAGGTACAAGTGTTAGGACAGACCAAGGCTGTCAACAGTATTAGCAATATTAAATTAGGCATGAAAGAAGTTAAAATAAAAAATACAATAGAGCGGAGACAGTGAACTCAGCTAAGGTAGTCCAGATCGAAGAGTCTCTCAGAAGGAGAGGGCGAAAGTAGGCACGAAAGAAAGCCGAGGGTGGAGGATGCTCATGCCAACGCCCAGAGGGGAGTCGGAAAAGCACAGGCGTCTGAAGGAGAACACCCCGAGGTTGGAGATGTGCGGCGCAGAGCGAGAAGGCCCACGAGGAGGGGAGAGGGAAGACGCCTCAGCCCCCCCTGAGCTTCACTTGGAAGGGAAAGTCAGAACTGGGAGAAGGCAGATCACACACAGGAACAGGGACAGCCACACCCCACGGCAGCTCTGGGTGGAGGGGCGAGACGGGGCCCTTTAAGTGAGGCACCCTTCCGGAGAACAGAGCGGGAGGTGGCTCTCAGGGTGCGCAGAAAGCTGCCCCTGCCTGAGGTCGAGTGAGGCCCATCACAGCCACGCAGTGGCGCAGAAGGGCTTGTCCTGGGCCAGGGCCGCAGCACCCTGGTTCCCTGGAACAGCCACAGGGCCAGCAGGGGGCAGTGGTATCAGCAGAGCAGCCTGGCCAGTGGCGCCCCAGCGGCAGGCCCCCGGCGGCCCAGCTGAGGAGTCGCTGGTTGAGGAAGAGTGCCTTTGGGACATCTGCCGCGGCCCTGACTGGCGTGGCTCAGTGGCTTGGGCGTTGATCCCACACACAGTTCAACTCCCAGGCAGGGCACACACCTGGGCTGCAGGCCGGGTTCCCAGTCAGGGGTGTACAAGAAGCAACCAACTGATGTTTCTCTCTTTCTCCCTCCCTTCCCACCTCTCTAAAAATAAATAAATAAATAAATAAATAAATAAATAAATAAATAAAATGTTTTTTTAAAAAGGCCTTTGCTGCCATTTAGTCAGCTGCTTCCACTTAATTTGGTTCACTCCTGTCCCTCCTGGTAAACTTGTCCTTCCCTAGATGGTCTGTCCACTCTCCCAGCCCTGGGCTCTTGCTCTAGACAGACCCCACTCACTCAACTTGACTTCGGCCTTTGGTCTAGTCTTCACCACAGGTTGGTCTCTTTTCTACAGAGAGGGGAAGACGTTAATACCCTCCATTGCTGCAAGGGAGAGAGCATATTGTTTCCTACCTGCAACCCATATTCCTGCTGCTACCCACCTTCTCTCAACTCCGGAGCAAGGCCATTGAGCCGTCTCTCCCCGGGGATGGGCCAGACCGCCGTGAGACAGCCTCCCCCGGGAAACCGAGCACAGGCCTGAGGCAGAGCGTGTCGGTCCTGTTCATCCTCGGCACAGAGCCAGGGCCGTACTGCGTGGAGGGAGCCTCAGAGGTCCAGCGGGGTGGCTAGGAAGATGTTTCCATACCAGTGAAATGCCTCATCTCTCTGTCTTGTTCAAGCCTGCTTTGTTCCCATGGCCTTCAGGCTAACAGCTTCAGCCTCGTCTTACACACAGACACACTGATTATTAGAGGAATTCTGCTCGCGGCTTGGGGAGATAAGAGACGTACATATTGTTTGTCAAATATTCGCCAGAACCTCGTGACCAGCCTAACGTCAACGGCAGTCAACAGACTAAGCGCAGTCTTCCTCGGACCCTGGCGCCCAGAGGTCTGCGGCCAGTTGCCTCTTGCCCTTCTCATTCCCTCTTCCCTGGACATAAAAGAAGCCTCAACGCTGTACTTTCTTAAGATGGCTTTGAGGACTAGGTTTCCCATATTTTCCCTTGGCACCTTCTCAATCAATAAACCTTTCCTCACTCCAAACTCTGACGTTTTGAGTTTGGGCCTTTCAAAGCATCGAGCACCCCGACTTTGGATTGGTGATATCGCAACCACGCGGCCCTCCCTGGAGGCAGGCGGCCGGCCGGGGCCAGGCCACCTAAGGAGGTCTCCCTAGGGTCCGGAGCCCAGCTTGTGAGCTTCCCCAAGTCATTACCCGCCCAACCACAGCTGTATCACATGGCGTGTGCAAGGGACCTGGGGCCATTTGCTACTTCCCAACAGCCAGAGGGCCTGTCCTGTACTGGCGACAGTGTGGTGGCGGCAACAGAGAACCCCAGGCAGCATTTGAGGGCTCTCCTGCCAGGAAGGCGTGTGTTTGGGCAGCACAACCTGCGGCTGTGACAAAGCATTGCTAAGACAAGCATCAGTGATGGGGATCCTGTGGCCTGGCCTCCTCGCTCTCAAACCCTCTGGTTCTAGATCTCCAAGCCTATTTCTTCACCAGGAGCTGCAGCTCAAGAACATGGCTGAGCAGGTCCTGGCCATGGAGTAGGAAATCCTCAGGCCATCAGTCTAAATTTCCAGGCTTTGGGGCCTCCCTGGCCACAAACTCATCTTCCCTACGAGGCAGCTGAGAGCAGACACAAAGGTTCTGCCTGCCCTTATGCGCCAGGGACCACCCAGCTGAGCCCAGACCAGGACTCCCACACGGGAGACTGCCCACGGGACCCGGGGCTCTCCCTGGGCTCTTAAATCAAGCACCAAGCTCACGATGCCCACACAGGTGCCCTTGTCAGCTCCTTTCTGAGCCACAGACCAGGCCAGACTGGTGCCAGATCTGGGGCTTCATGACAGACCCCAGGTGACCGAAGGTACTGGGGAATGTTTTGGCCACTGACCCCTGGCTCCCTAAAGAGCCAGGCAGCTCTTTAAAGACCCTGACCTCCTCTTCAGACCCCAGGCCTGCTCAGAGAAGACCCTTAGCCCCACAGCCCGGCCCAGGGCATGTGGCCCCAGGTCTAACAGTGGTCTCCTCTGGGATCCTGCCTGTGACGTGGTCCAGAGATCTGAGACATCCAGGCAGGCAATGGCAGACCTCTGAAGGGCAGAAAGACAGGGCCTGGGGGCATCAGTCTCAGGTCAGTGACAAGGCCTCCTTCCCCAGCCAACTGCTTAAGAGCTTCCCAGCTCAGGAACTCGGGCAGGCCGGGTCTCATTCATAAGTGAACGGTCCCCAGGCACCCAGAGTCCAGGGCTGAGCAGACTGCTCCCTACCGCTGCCCTTCCCTCTCTGGGTTCTGTTCCAGCCACACACTCCATAGCCAACGTCCAGCCCAGGCCACAGGGGCAGGCCCGCCTGTCAGCCCAACCAAGGCTCCGCATGAAGGTTTCACAGGGCCCTGATGCTGCTGCGGCTTCGAAACAGCGGTTCTTAAAACTTCAAATAATTAGAACCACCTGGAAGGCTTGTTAGAACAAGATCTTTGGGCCCCATCCTCAGAGTTTCTGATTCAGTAGGTCTTGGGTAAGACTGGGGAATCTGCGCTTCAGACGTGTTTCCAGGTGGTACCACTATTGCTGGGGCCGGGCCCACACACTGAGAACCGCGGGTCTCAATTCCCAGAGCCGGAAGGGGCCTGTGCCTCCCTCTTTACTGGGGGTACAGGTGGAGTTCTAGGGGTCGTTTTATGGGGATTGATTCCTCGGGACTGATGAGGAGAGTCCCCTGCTTGGCTTTGAAGGGCTTTGGGGTCCCTAATTACAGCCATCCCCAGGGGTACAGATGTCTCCTGGAAGCCCAGTTCTGGGCTTCCTGGAGCAGGGTCACGGCAGATGGGGAACGCAGGCGGAAGAAGAGGGCGTCGGGAGGGTGGCGAGCACATCCGGGAGGTTAGAGCAGAGGAGTCCCCTGGAGTCACGCGCTGGGGTTGGTCATAGTGCAGTCGGTATTCATCGAGGGCCTGTTGTGGGTGGGCACCGGGCTAGGTGCTGGGAGGGGCTGTGAAAGATGCTGCCCTTTGCCTGGAGGAGTTTGAAGCCTGGTGGAAGGTAGGGGAGAGGGAAAAGTCAGAAACTCTGAGGATGGGGCCCAAAAATCGTGTTCCAACAAGCCTTCCAGGTGGTTCTAATGTATTTAAAGGTCTGAGAACTGCTGTTCCAGAAGCAGCAGCAGGATCAGGAAAACAGGAGTGAGTGCAGATGGCGGTGGGGGCCCCTCCTATTACCCTCCGTGCATCCTTTCACCTGGGCCCTGAAAAGAAGGAAAGGCAGCCAGACGGGAAGGTCCACCAGTCATTGGGGAGCAAGCGGTCTCCCCAGCTCTGGAAAAGACGTTTTCAGAGGGAAAAGTGGATTGAAATTAATGCAAAAGTAAGCTTTTAAAATGTCCCCTCCTTCCCCTGCAAAATGCATTCTGAGGCACCGCAGGCCTGTGGGAGCTGGTGTGTTTTGTTGCTTGTACTGAGCTTATAGTTTACCAAGCCTCACATGGGTTAAGATACTGATGCCCAGGCTCTATCCCAGAGCAAGTTAAACAGACTCTGGGGGCAAGACCCAGGCATTAGAGGTTCAACCAACCAGCCAACCAACACCTCTGGTTGGTTGGCTGGTTGGTGGTTGGAGAGTCACTGGTCTAGATGGGAGGAAAAAGATTTCCGGAGACCAGCAGGGTGGGCAGTTCCAGCAGAGAGGAAGTGGGGCAGGCAGAGTTCACAGGATAAAGCTCCCTGTGTGGCTGCCGGAGGGGGAGCGACAGAGGCAGGAAAGGTGAGTTGAGTCCAGTTTTGCAAAAAGGGCCTTCCTCGCAAACGCAAATGAAGGGATTAAGCTTTTTCTTCAAGGCAAACGAGGGCATGGTGCCGTGAAAGCCACGTGCCAGCCTCGGCTTCCTCCTGCCTCTTCCAGACCTTCTAGACTTTATTGTTTCAATTATGTGATAAAAAGGAAAGGGCTTGGGCCTCAGGAGCCCATTATGTTAGAGGATACAGCTTTGGGGGGACGTTGGTGGAGGGCCCCCCAAACCAAGGGATCAGAGAATGACAACTGTCAGAGCCGATGCCTGCTCCTATGCAACCATGAAAAATTTTCCTGTGTGGCCTTAGGCAAGTGAACTAGCATCTCTGAGTCCCAGTGGTCAAAGACGGCTCCTCCTGCCTGCCCAGGAATTCACAGGCTGCATGCAGAAGCATGCTTTGAAAAGGTGAAAGCCGGAGCGAGAAGCAAGATTCATTAGTATCCTTTGCAGAACCCAGCTGGGGCAGGGGGTGCTGAGAGGCCAGGGAATCAGACGAATGGGAGAACATTCGAGCAAGATCACTTCCTGTTAAGTCCCAAACCTGGGGAAAGTCTAAGGGCATGTGGAGTAAGTGCATCTGCTTTTCATGATCCCAAGCTCGAATGTGGGAAGACCGTGGCAGGGTGATACGGGATAGAAAGCAGATGAAACATTGGGAAGAGCCAGATTAATATTGCAGAAGGGAGCAGGCTGCAGGTGTGGGGACAGGACCCTGGGGCACCCCTCCCAGATGCTGCTTGCCTGGAAAAATGCAGTGCACCCATGGCTCTAAAGGAACCTCCTGAGAACCATGGGGCTGGGGCAGGGGCCGGAATTATGATGAGGGTTTCCTCTTCAGAAGCTGAGCCCCAGTTTTGCTGTGTGACTTGGACACATAGTGTCACCTCTCTGGGCTCCATTAGTGCTAATTTACCTGCTCCTCCTAATTAGTCTAGAGCTTGAACCCTCGCCCGGGTCACTGACATGTCGCTCTGACCATGTCGGCATCAATACAGGACCGCACGGTGTGAGGCGGCCAGGTGTCTGCAATGAGTGATGGGAAATAAAAGAGCAATTTAAATAACCAGAACCCTTCAAAGTGATTCACTGGGTTCCACCTCAGCCTCTGGCCCCTGAGGCTCAGTCAGTAGGCCCCGCCCCAAGTGGCCAGCCCTAGGCAGCTGGGCTCAGGTCCTGTGGGACCTGCCCGATTCTAGCTCCTGGCCTGGAATGAGTCCTTTGAGCCCTTGCTCCAGGGACTGGCTGCCCCCGAGTAAAAGTTTTGTTCCCTGGAAGGGCTCACCTGTGATTGCGCAGCCAGGGAGCCAGCCAGCAGCTGGCCTCAGCATCCCCCAGCCCTCCCCACCCGCTACTCAATCCCCACCCTTCAGTCTGCTGCTGAGAGTCTGGGAACCACAGCCTCACCTTGACTCTCTCTTGTTTTCCTTTTTAAAAAATAGTTTTTAACCAGTATGTCATATCCAACAACCTAGTAGTGCGCAACACAGGTCCCTTTATTTTAGCAACTGCCGTGTTCCTGTTCCCAACCAGGATACAGGGAAGTGGAGATTTAAAAGTTCGTCTTCTCTTTCTATTTTTGTTTTTACACAAATGCTTATCGAGTGCCCGCTGTGAGCCAGGCACTTCCCCGGGGGCCATCTGCCTGGACCCTCCCAACAGCACCACCAGGGAGCAGGAGACACAGGCTCTGAGGGCCACCGCGCTGGCAGAGCCGGGATCCCCGCCCTCAGAGCTGCGCTCTCGCCCAGCGGCGCTGCCACTGTCAGGGAAACGCTCCCTTGTGGCCTTAACGTGCTCCCTGGACTCCAGGTATGGTTTGCTCTGCCCTGCCCCCACTTGGGGTGGTCATGAGGAGCTGGGGGGTCGGGGGCAATGACCCTGAGAGCCCCCTAGACCTCCCTGTGGCTTCATCCCAGCTTTGCAGATGGTGGGTGGGCTTCTCTCCATGCCCCCCCACCCACCCACAGAAATGAGCCCCGCCCCAGACAGCATGCACCTCAGATCCACTTCAGTGCAGAAGATAGTGAGGGGTTGAGATTTGGAGCTCAACACACCTCGGCTTGAGTTATGGCTCTCACTCATGGTCTTCCTCTGTCTGTGTGGCCTTGGGCAAGTTGCTTAACTTCTCTGGGCCTTAGTGGCTTATTTATTTTTTTCTTGCTCTCTTAAGTGGGGAGCATGCTACCTCATAGGATTGTTGTGAGGCTTTGACACGTGGGTGAAACAACCAGCTCGCAGGTGGAAGGCCATAGCCGGTGTCAGCGTGAGCAACATCGATCTGCCAGAGACGGAAGGTCGCTGCAGCGGCTGACATGACCGTGCCTGGGGGCCTAATTACCAAAGACCAGAGCAAGCCGTACCCAGGGGGTCTCACCTGTGAGGGGCTTCCAAAGGATGACCCCAGGGCTGGGTGTCCCCTGTGAGTGCCTTCCAAAGGACGACCCAAGGGCTGTGGCTGACAGAGCATCGTAAAGCCTTGGGGGAGGGGGTTGCTGCCCCATCCTTTACTTCTGGGGGTGCCTCCAAGCCTCTCCGACCCCAAATGGCCTGGCCTATGGCACCTGCTGAAAGCCGGGCCCCCAGGCTCGGAGATAATGCTACAGTGGCCCTAGAGCAGGGAGGAGCCTCGCCCTCCACTGAGTCCCACTCTCCCGTTACACAGCGGGGAGGAGGCTCAGAGAAGAGACCTCTCCCACGCACGCACGCACGCAGGTGAGGCCGGGGCCAGGCCCAGCTTCCCCGACTCCCATTCCAAAGTTTGTTGGTTGCTCCAAGCTGGCTGGAATTGTTCTTTTCTTGGAAAGACAGAAAAAGCAACCACTTTGTAGGCCTAACTAGTAGGTGGGGCCAGATTTGCCCACTGATGGATTTGCTTTGCCAGTTCCCTTCCTTTCAATACTTAAAAATTTTATGTAAAAATCAGATTTTTCAGCCCTGGCTGGTGTAGCTCAGTGGATTGAGCGCGGGCTGGGAACCAAAGGGTCCCGGTTCGATTCCCAGTCAGGGCACATGCCTGGGTTGCAGGCCAGGTCCCCAGTGAGGGCCATATGAGAGGCAACCATACATTGCTGTTTCTCTCCCTCTCTGTCTCCCTCCCTTCCCCTTTCTCCAAAAATAAATAAAAATAAAATCTTAAAAAAAAAAATCAGATTTTTCATAAAAATCCATGTTCCCACTTTTCCCGATAGCTAAGCGGCCATGGTACACTAGACCCACATACCCACATGGCGTCACTTGCTGCGGCTGGGTGGCAGCCCCCTGTTTTGGACAGGACGTGCGTGTCCAGTTTGCCACAGTACCCACCACGCCCTCCTGCCCCTCACCCAGCTAGCTTCGCTCGCTGTGCATCACCTGCCCTTCCCCACAGGAAGCCCTTGGACGGCAGGGTCTATGTGTTCCCCGTGGTTCACCCCTTTCTCTCCAGCCCCCAAAGTGTTTGGCTGACGTGCTGCCCAAATGGCAGTAATGACACCCCCAGACATTTGTCCTGTGTAGATCTTGGGAAAACGCCTCCCAACTTTGCAAGGCAGTATCATGCCTCCTCCCAGACCAAAGTGAAGTGTGGTGGGGGGAGGGGAGACTGAGCACCATAGCCCCATTTTACAGGTGAGAAAACTGATTATCAAGTGGGTGGTGTGGGGTCACTAATAGTTGCCCACTGGGGTGAGCTCTGGAGGCACTCCCTGCTTAGTCAAGAATTAGACGGAAAGGCAGGCCCCGCCAGGGGCTCTGAGGCCTGGCCTGGCTCAGCATTCAGAAGAGGCAGCTCTGTGGGGTAGGCAGAGCTGGCACCCTAGCCTGACACCCTCCCTCCCCACCCTGGCCGGCCCAGCCCTTCTCTCAAGGAGCTGGGGGTTCGCTGGGAGGAACGGTCGGCAGGCCCAGGGCCAGGGCCCAGCGCTGCACACGTTAGGAGTGACACAATTGTGCAGAGAGCTCTGGAACATTGTTGCCTGTGCATTACTGATGGTTACTGTACCCCGCAAGCCATAAATTACGGACAAGACAGAGAATGGAGAGGCGGGGCCAGCATGCAGAATGCCTGCCAGGGTGGGGCAGTGGGTTTGGGCAGGGAGCCCAAGTCGGGGGGAGGGGAGTCGCCGTGTTCACTCCCAGTCAAGACAGTAACAGGAGTTTCTTTCTCTCTCTGCTCCTCAGTCTGTCCTCGACTCCCCCCTTCCTAGATGCCAGCATCTCTTCCCTCCTTCCCCTTCTTCCTCCTTCTCCTCCTGCCCTCTGACCTCTGGTAGACTGACTGACATCCAAAAGAGACCTCGAGGACAGCTCCAGGCGCCACACACCCCAGTGCTGGGGGCACTGTGTTGTGAGACGGAGGAACAGGCATTTGGATGGGGTGGCGCCAATAGTTCTGTCTTAGGCAGGTTAAGTTTGAGAAAACTGTCTGACACAAGGTAGAAGTATGGGGGGTTGTTGTCATAACAATGGCTAACGCTTAGTGAGACCTTTCTGTATGCCAGGAGCTTCAGGCATGTCCCCTGAGTCCTCCCAGCAATGCTAGGAGTAAAGCGCCGAGGGGTTAAGGCGTTTGTCCAAGGCCAGGTGGCTAGTTAGTGGCTGAACCAGGATGCAAGCCCAGGTAGTTAGACCCCAAGCCTGGGCTCCTAACCATCACACTGGATAAGTGAGTGTCCCTGAATGGGGAGATTAGGAGGGGTTTTATTTGATTTTTGTTCTTATCTCTATTTTCCAAATTTTCTACAATGAATATTCATTCCTTTTGTAATCAGAAAAAACACACACAACAAATTACTTTTTTAATAGCATCTCCCCTCCTCCTAAGTCCCCAGATGCCTCTAACCTATCGCCCACTCCTCCCCACCCCTGCTCCAACCCGCTGGCAGCCCCAGCACCATCCTCCAGGCAGGAGGGAGAGGGCAGCTGGCCCCACACACACTCCCCCCTGCAGGAGGGTAGGGGATGTCAACACGGGGTTGCCCTCCTCCATCCGCTCAGCCAAGTCCGGAGCTGCAGCCACGCGCACTGGGTTGGAGTTCCCTCCAGCCTCTCTGCAAGTATTGGCAGCGTCTCCTTCGGCTCCTCGAGGGCTGGGGGTCAGCTCCAAGCCACTCTCACTTCAGTTCTATCTGCCCACAGCAGCCGGGCTGGCAGCTGGGCCCAGGGCCGGCCAGTACTATGGAAGGGACTCTCCGTAAGCCGTTCCCAGCCCTTTCTGAGCCTTGGAAAACAGCATCTTCATCTCTTGGTACCAAGGGCCCTGGACTGGGGCCGCAGGGGTGCTGCTCTGCTTTCACTCTCACAGCTCCAGCTAGGACATTCTTGTATACCTCGCTACTCCTGGTTCTCCTGCGGAAAGACTGGAAGGGGTCCGGGAGGGAGCCAACGCCGGTGATGGGCGAAGCATCGCAGGAGGAAGGCTGGGGGCTGCGTGCCCTGCCCGCCCACCTTCCTGGCAGTGCACACAGGGTGCCGCACCCCCAGCATCCCGGGGACTTTCGATGCCCATTACAAGGCTGCTGGCAGGGGCAGCCAGGGCAGCCAGGAGAGAGCCTTTTGTGAGGCCGACTGGCCTAGGTGGGCTCCAAGTACAGCTCGTGCACACACGCGTGCGCACACACACACACACACACACACACACACACACCCTGAAAGCAACTGAGTGCCGTGGAGGGACGACTGGCTAACCAAACTGCGGTGCATGCAGCCTGGAACACCACGTGGGCACTGAACAGAAGGAGGAAGATCTTCGTGCGTTGATCTCCAGTAACTGCAATGTGATCATGTCAAGGGGAGAAGCAAGGGGTACCCCCATATAAAGCATACCTCATTTTTGTTTATAAAAGTAGATATTTCAGCCATGTTGGCATACATTGACGTCCACACAACGCTAGGACTGGATTGAGAAATGCGCCCAGAAACGACTCACAGGGGTTAGGAGGTCAGCTGTCTGCGCCGACCAGGGCAGGCCGGGAGGAAACTGACGTAACCCGTTTTACATGGTGCACACGCCAAGAAAACGGCGACATTGCGGGTTATTTTCCCCTACCCGTAATGAATGGCACTTGAAAAGAATTGCACACAGGGGGCACATTCATACCGTCAGACTCCAGCAACTACTGCACAGCGCCGGCCGGAGAGTGAGTGCCAGGTGTTCTTGCCTCAGGGTCCCTCTCCAGGGTGTGCTGGGCACTGCTGACCAGCGGGCATTGTGGCCAGGTGGCTCTGGGCCCCTTTGCAGGGCTGGTCTCAGCTCTGGGAAGATTCAGTCATTCATTCAACAACTGAGTCAGGCACCTCCTATGTGATGCCTCCGTCCCTGGATCCTTTGATCAGAGTTCCCTTCTGTTCTCTAAAGACCCACGCTGAAGAGAGGGATCTCCTACCGACTCCTTGCAGGAGACTAAGTCCATGCCTTCTTCCCACTCCTCAAGCCCCCGATGTACGCCAGGCATCATGCCAGATGACCCACCTCCCCATGCTGACATGGTTGTGTAACTTCTCTGGGCAGAAGCACAGACAGGTATAGGAACAGCCAGGGGTGGGAGAGGCTGGTCTAATCTGGAAATGCACACGTAACATACCTATCTATTGTTTTTGCAATAACAACTGCACAGTGTTAGGTCCAAGGACATCCAGGCTGGCAGGAGCCACAGAGGATGGAGGCTAGTGCGCGTGCTCACTTGAAAGGGCCGGAGAGGCCGACCCATTCAGTATCTGCAGCTCCCAGGACACCATCCGAGCTCACAGACCAGAATGAGGCAGACACTCTCCCAAGAAAAAAAAAATGAGGGACAGAGAGAACTGGACCCTCTTTTGGTAGGGAATTGACAGGGGAGGAGCTTGTGGTGATACGGGGCCCACACGTGCGATTCAAGGGGCCTCAGATCTGCTCTGGATGGAATGTGATCTCTGTAGGAGTATGCCCCGGGGCGCAGCTGAGCAAATGCCCCAGGCGTTAATAGAGGTTGCAGGTGTGTGCTGGATTTGGCAAGTCCACCCTGCTGTCCTCCCAGAGGTCACCATCTTCAAAGAATGAGGAGGTCACATTGGGCAGGTAGCAAAACCAGAGGCCCAGAGAAGCCGGCAGCCAGAGATAGAGTAGATGCAGAGGCTGTCCTTGGGGAACTACCACGCCCTCTTGAGTGAGCCTCCTGTTAGGCCCCAAACTCCTCCCCACTTGCTCCTCTCCCTGCTCCTGAGTTCAGCTTTCGGAAGTAGGGGAGCAAAGCTGTGTGGGCCCAGCTGCTCCCACAGGCAAGGCCGGGAAAGCCTCAGAGGAGGGAGTCAGGCACCAGCGTCAGGCCTCAGAGCATCATCGCTGCGTGCCTCCCTACATGCCTGGCCAGGCTCCAGGGGGATGCGGGGCAGAGGTGTGGGGAGAGATCTGGGAAAGGGAAGGGAGGGTCCATGTGGTGACAGACAGCCCTGGCAGGTGGTAGGAAATGACAGGCCACAGTGAGAGCAAGGGACCCCCAGGGTAGGGGTGCTCATTCCTGACGCCCCTGCTGGTGGGGCCTGGGGCAGGGGGTGGAGCTGGAGGTATGGGGAGGAGGGGAGGGCATCTTGGGGAGTGACCTGTGTGAAGGGACTGGATGGTGGGTACCTGGGCCCACTCAGGAGAGGCTGGAGGGAAGGGGAGCATGAGCGAGGCCTGAGACGGGGTTGGAGACGGCAGTCTGTCCCTGTGCCGCCCAATGCGGTAGCCACAGGCGGACCCCAGTGGCTACGGAGCCCGTGAAATGTGGCTAGAGTGACTAAGGAGCTGAAATTTCAGTTTCAGTTTTTTTAATTTTAATTCATTAAAAACTTTTTTAAATTTAAAACCGATACTATTGGACAAGTTTTTGGTACCTTCAGAACAACATGGGTAATTTTCTGCTGTAAATTTTATGAAATGTAAACACTGATAAGTGCTTCTGATGAAATGTAGCATTCAAATTGAGGTGTGCTTTAAGTGTAAAACACACACCAGAGTTTGAAGATTTGGTATTTAAAAAAGGAACATAATAACTATAATTTTATATTGATTATATGTTGAAATGATATGTTGGGTATTTGAGTAAAAAAGAAGATACCAAAATAAATTCCCCTTTGAGCCCTGGCTGGGTAGCTCAGTTGGTTGGAGCATCATCCCATACACCAAAATGTTGTGGGTTCAGTCCTCGGTCAGGGCACATGTCTAGGTCGTGGGTTCCATTCCCGGTCGGGGGCGGGGGGGGGGCGGTGTACGGGAGGCAACAGATCAATGTTTCTCTCTCACATCAACCCCCCCACACACACACACCGTCTCTCTCTGTCTCCCTTTTCCTCTCTCTAAAATCAGTGAATATATCCTCAGGTGAGGATTAAAAAGAAAATTAATTCCACTTTGTTTCTTTTTACCTTTTTAAGATAGCTGCTAGAAAATTTTAAATTACATGTGACTTGTGTTATATTTCAGCTAGACAGAGCTGACGGTCTTGAACTAACTGGCCTAACTTTAGTATTGGAAGTGCACTAGCCTTTAAGTGACTCAGGCGCCAGTGGCCCTGGGAAGTCTTCCTTGCTCCCCAGGAGCGAGTGGGGTCCTTTCTGTGTACTTCCAGAGTACCCCATTTTCATCTCAACATGTTTTTAAAAGCAGTGACACAAAGATGTTGTTAGAGTATTTTAGTCAAGACGCGCGGAGCCTGTGACTGCAGCGTGGGAACGGGGCTCTGGTTCTAGGCCCTGGCGCCCCGCACCGCCACCCTGAGCTGTCCGCAGGCCCCTGCCCAGAGTGTCCTCGATCCAGCCTGGCCTGAAAGCAGGCCTCCTCTGCCCCCTCTGCCTCCCGTCTGCCACTTAGTCACAGCACAGACAGGCCCAGGGCGGCATTATCAGCCCCGGCCTCTGCAGGCTCCCTCTGCTGGGTGCTGGCAGGGGCTCCCCGGGGAGCACAGGGTGGAGCACGGCGACCCGCCAGCTCTGATGCTGCAGAAGGGATACACAGGCCAGTGAACTCTAACCCCAGTTCCTGCTTTGTAGCGCCTGGGCTTGGGTCACCAGTGTGCAGGGCCACCCAGAGTCCCAGGCCTGCCGGAGACTCCTGAGCTTATCACAGACCTGCCCACAGGGAGAGGAGGCTGGGGCCGATCTTCCCGGGGCTGAGGGAGGAACCAGACTGACGTGCCTGTCCTGTGACATTTCTCTCTGTCCCTGGTTTCTCTGGATCCTTTGCAGGGGGCAGGTTTTCACTTAGTCCTTGAAATCACCTTTGACCTGGTCCTTGTCACAGGGAGAGAATCCAGAGGCTAAAATTTCAGATAAGGAAGTTTCTAGAGGCTGCAGGGCTAGACTGGAATTGCTGTGTGGACTTGGGAGACTCGCTTTGCTTCTCTGTGCCTGTTTTCCCAAGTGAGCAGACTCCTGGAAGCCCCTCACATCCCACACCTGGTGTTGATCAGACTTTATGGAGGGAAGGAAGGCTGGGGAAGAAGTCCTGCGTGTGCAAACATGCAGAGACAGGAGACCCAGGCACAGACCCAAAACCCAAAAGGGAGCAGCTACCCCACATAGACCTGGCTTTGCCATCAAGATGTTAAGTGAAGGCTGCAAACATCCTGCTTCCAGTTTCTCTTCAAATATTCCTCTCTGAATACTTTGGACATTTTACCTGCCTCTCTCAATAGGAACAGGCCCATCTTGTCCATTTTTCCCATCAACAAACATCAATTTAGTATGCACTATGAAAAATGCCTGGTACAATGCTGAAAACAAGCTAAAAGGTCTTATTATTATAATCATCTTCTTCTTCTATACCAGGTGCTAACACGCTCTTTCCCTGGAGGTCACGTGCTTCCCTGAGGACTATCACCAACCAGGTATTCTCTTCTGGCACCAAACCCAGGGACGGGGCAGAAGTGCCTGTCCCGCCTCGTGAAGGGGCCAGGCTCCTGCCTCCATCGGGCCAAAGTCTCCACCCACTCATGTCCCTTACCAGGGTCGGTGGTTTCGAAACACGTTTCTTTTAGTAGTGGGTCCCTTTCTTTAAACAGACACCCTCATCTGTAACCCAGCTACACTTAAGGAGGGAGTGGGATTCTGAAATCCTACTCAATAAGCCCCGCACCGTCCCACTCCGTGGCAGCTCCCTCTGCAGGGCCCTGGGACTCCCTGCCACACAGACGGAAGTCACTGAGGAGGAGAAAAGCCTGGGAGTCAGAAGGACTGGGCTATATAGCACAGGCCATTATCTCACTGTGTGACTTCAGGCAAGTCACTACCTCTCTAGGCTTCAAGTCCATTTTGATTGAATGAGAAGGCGGGGTTGGGGGAGGATGAGGAGAGGACCACAGTCTGCAGTGGGGAGGAAGGGGAGAGTTACCATTACCTGGGTGAGACCACTGTCCCACACGTCCCGAGACCTGGGAGCAGCTGCACGGCTTCAGGTGGCAGTTTCCCTGAGTGAGTCACTGCACACCAGGAAGGCTTGGAGGTCCTGCTGAGTCACTACCTGCCCCAAAATATGTCTCCTCTAGTCTTTCCCACGTCTAAAATTTTACCATTAATACTTCATTCCTCCGGATTCCCAGCGCTTTATGTTCTCAGATCTTGTGAAAATACAGGTAGCTCTATATAAGACAAACACAGCTCATCAGATAAGACCTTGGTGACAGGTGGCATCTGGCAGTGTTGGGCTTGGGATGACAGTCAAGGGACTCAGCCCAAGAACAAAAGACCAACTTCACCAATGTCATCACTTTCTGCAACGGAGACTCAGACAAGCTTGAGATTCCACCCAACTGCAGGGCCAACCTGATGCAGCCAAGATTCCTCTATGAGCTCACCCCCCACCCGCCCCATTCCTGCCTCTCAGCCCAGCCACCATGCTTTGCTGATTCTGCTTCCTCAACAGCTACTGCCCGGGCACCTGCAGTTCACCAGGCGCTGTGCTCTGTGCCAGGGATCCAGCCAAGGGAGGACAGACAAGGACTCTGTCCTCGAGGGAAGGCACACGAGAAACAAGTAAATGAATAACAAAGCCCCTGCAGACTGTGCAAGTGGTATGATCTGGTCTATTATGTAAAGGGTCACTGGCTACTGGATGGGGAAGGGAGTTTTAGGGAACAAGAATGAAGACGCTTGCCCATGAAGCTGGAAAGGGACCAATGACCATCTAGTCCAATCCCTCATTCACCGTTGGAGAAACTGAGGCCCAGAGGAAGAAGTGGCAGCAGTGCGGTGGAAACATTTGGGCTCATTGGCCTCATCTTAAACCCCAGGTTTGATGTCCTTCGCTGGGAACCGTTGCCCAAGTTACTCAGCCTCTCTGAGCCTCACCCCCGACGCTTGGTAGAGTCCCCCACCCATCCTACCGCATGAGGGTCTTTGAGCGAGGATGAGGTCACTTGTGCAAAGAGCCCAGCGCAGAGCAGGTGCGCAGTAGACAGGGCCATTATTATTGCCCTCAGCATCAGCATGAGCTGCCTCAGGTCACACAGGGAATGAGGGGACAAGGCAAAACTGGACCCCAGGGCTATAGTGCCCTGTCCACCCCACCAAGGTCCAATCAACGATCGGAGGAGTTTCCAAGTCAGATAATGGAGGATGAAAAAAATTAATAGGATGTTACACAGTTGACCAGCATCAGGTTAAGTGATTTAAAAGAAGAAGAAAGCAAAGTGCTTAAGAGAACACACACAGGCTGCTACTCTCCACTTCCCAGACCGGTTTTGCCTGAGATAAGATCAATGGGAGACACAGTAAGTTACTATTCAACAGGAAAAGACCACCCAGCCCAGGGGAGCTGTCCTGCCCAACCAGAGCCACCAGGAAGGGAACTGGCTTCCCCAGCAGGAACGCCTGCAGACTGCGGAGAGTCCCTCAGCCGGACCAGGCAGGCCTGCCCGAGCAGCCTCAGGGAGGACAGAGGCCCAGGCGGGCCAGCCTGGGACAGGGCAAAGAGGGGGCTTGGGAGCAACAGATGAATCTGGTTCCTGACATTCCCCATGTGGCGTTGAGCAGGTCCCCCAACTGCTGCGAGCCTCAATGTCTTCACAGGTAAACGGGGCTGGCAGACCCCACGGGGCCAAGGACTGCAGAGCACAGGAGCTCAGGAGCACAGGAGGGACTCAAGGTGTATTTGCCTCCCTGTGGGTCCAGAAGCCCCCTTTGGAGGCTTAGAGGAGAGGTGGTTCCTGGAAGGTGAGGGCAGAATGAGGAAGGGGGGGGGCGGGCACAAAAGAAGAGGGAGAACCAGTAGCTTCTTCTCCAGGTGGGCAAACGTGTTGCTCCAGAGCCCCAACTAGGAGGGACTCAGAGGAAGAAACTCTGATATTGAGGGACACAGAGCGGGGCTGGGTAGGGATTGTACTTAGTTGTATGTGGGGTCAGTGGAGGCTTGGATTCTTTTCCTGGGCCTGCCGCAACAAAGTGCCACGCGCTGGTGGCTTAGAAAACAGACATTTATTGTCTTGCAGTTCTGGAGGCTCCAAGCACGAGATCGAGGTGTCGGCAGGGCTGCGCTCCGTCTGCGACTGAAGAGAAACCGCTGTGCCTCTTAGCCGCAGGTGTGGCCGGCTGCCTCTCTCCAGCCCTCCGTCTTCACGTGCCGTTCTCGTGCGTCTTCATGTCATCTTCCTCTGTCTGTGTCTGTGTCCAGATTTCTTCTTTTCTAAGGACACCAGTCATCTTGGATGAGGGCCCACTTAATGTCCCCATCCTCACTTGGTTAAATCTGCCAAGACTATTTCCAAATAAGGTCACGTTGTGAGGTGCTTGGGGTTAGGATTTCAATGTATCTTTCCTTGAGAGGCAGGCGTAATTCAGCCCAGACCAGTACTCTTAGACATGCTTTTATATAAGCTTGATGAAAAGTGCCACTTGTTCACATCAAGCGATATTATGTTGGGTGATGGCTTGAAGGAGGGACAGGTAGCAATTATGCGGGGACTAAAGCCCTCACAAGGTCCCCTTTGTTGTTGCGACTGGTAAGAGACGGGGCTAATGCAGCCCCTCCGGGAGAGACGAGTGCTCGGCCCCCGGGGGACTGGAGTCCCGAAAAACGGAGCCCCTGTGTGGCAGGCACGGGGCTATTCCTATCACAGGCCTCATCTCATCCCCTCCTCGTTACCATCCCACAGGGCAGGCAGCCAGCCCATTCCCGAGACAGGAAACCGAGGGCGAGACAGGCTAGAGTCTTACTCAGAGTCACGGGGCTGCCTGGGAGCGGGGCTCGGATGCCACTCCGAGGGGCCGCGCTGCTCCGCAGTCTGACGGAGCGTTCACAGAGAGTCACGTGCTGCGGTGCCTCCTCCCGGCACTTTAGTTCCACGGCTCTGCCAGAGTCAAATCTGAAAGCAAACAAAAGACCATCTGAAACGTCAGCCAAACCCTTTTCCAGCTCAACAACAAGATCAAAAAGCTACTCATCATGCATGAGGTTGGAAATAAAGCTAATCGCAGGTGAACTCAATCTAATTAAAGCCGAACACCAGTCATCTCAGCCTGGGAAGAATCTGGTTGATCTCTTCCTTACCATAAGACAAAGGGAAGCGTTTATATTTTTCTACTTCCTTATATGTACGAAAATATCTTTTTAATTTTTATGATTACTATCTAGACAAAACTGTGAGGAGTGAAACATAACTTTGCTTTACATGCTCAACCATCCAGACAGAAAATCAACAAGGAAACACTAGACTGGAGCCAGACATTGGACTTGAAAAGACCTCACAGGTACCAAGAACATTCCATCCAATGGCAGTAGAGCGCACATTCTCTTCCGGTGCCCGTGGACTGCTCTCCAAAACAGGTCACGTGATAGGTCACAAAAGAAGTCTTAGCAAATTTATGAAGACTGAAATCACCCTAAATATCTTTGTTGACTACAATGGCATGAAACTAGAAATCAGTAACAGGAGGAAAGATGAAAACTTCACAAATATGTGGAAGTCAATCAACGTCCTCCGACAACCAATATATGAAAAAATAAATGAAAAAAGAAATCAAAAAATATTTTGACGCAAATGAAAATGGAAATACAACATACCCAAACCTACGGGGTGCTGCAAAAGCAGTTCTAAGAGGGAAGTGCATAGCAATAAACACCTAAGAAACATTAGGAAACTTCCAACAAAAATACTGGGCCCAAGTGGCTTCACTGGTAAGTTCTATCAAATATGTAAAAAAGAAAGAAAGAAAGAAAAACATAATACCAATCTTACACAAACTCCTTTCAAAACTAGAAAAGGAGGCAACAATTCCCTACTCATGTTACGATACCAGCATGACCCTACACCGAAACCTCAAAAAATTACAAAAAATAAAATTACAGACTAAATTCTCTCAAAACATCAATGCAAACATCCTTAATCAAATCAAATCAAACCTAGAAATCTATAAAAAGGATCTAACCCACAACCTTGGCGTATCATAGACAACACTTTAACCAAGTTACCCGGCCAGGGCCCAAAGTAATACTGAAAAAGGTAAGTAGGGTTAGGGGACTTCAAGATGAACTCTGAACCCACGGTGTTAAAGGTGCTCTGGGGTTGGGGCAGAGGAACAGATTAATGAGACAGAATCTCTGTTCTGTATCCAGAAACAGATCCACACTTACGGAGTCCATTGATTTTGAGGTGGCCAAATAGTTTAATGAGAAAGGAAAGTATTTTCTTTCCTTTTTAAAAAATTAGTTCTCAATTACAGTTTGCAATCAACATTATTTTGCATTAGTTTTAGATGTACAACAACGTGGTTAGACATCGTATGCTTTACAAAGCGTTCCCCTGACACTTCCAGGACCCGCCTGGCACCACGCACAGTACGCACAGAATTACTGACTGTATTTCCTGTGCTGTGCTTTGCAACGGGACAGAGGCTCAGAGACAGACCCAAGCCTATGTGGTCAACTAACACACGACAAAGGAGGCAAGCACATACAATGAAGCACAGACAGTCTAGTCAATAAACGGTGCTGACAAAATTGGACAGGTTTGTGCAGAAAAATAAAACTACACCACCTTCTTACACCACATATGAGTACAAAAACTCAAAATGGATTACAGACAGATGTAAGACAAAACCGTGAAACTCCTAGAAGAAACACAGGCAGTAAAATCGCTGACATTTCTCTCCATCCTGTGTTTTCTGACACATCTCCTCGGGCAAGGGAAACAAAAGAAAAAATAAACAAATGGGACTACATCAAACTAAAAAGTTTTGCACAGCAAAGGAAACCATTTACAAAACAAAAAGATAACCTATTAAATGGGAGGAAAGTCTTTTTTTAAAAAAGATGATGCTGGAACAACTAGAAAATCACGTGGGAAAAAAATAACTTCAACTTCTGCCTCACGCTGTACATTAAAAGTAACTACAGAGGGATAGACTTATGGAGGTCAAGACGTACAAACTTCCAGCTGTAAAATCAGTAAGTCACGGGGACGCCATGTCCAGCATGGTGACTGTAGCCAATAGCATTGTATTGTATATTTGAAAGTTGCTAAGAGAGTAGATGTTAAAAGTTCGCGTCACAGGAAAAAAATTGTAACTTTGTATGGTGATGGATGGTAACTAGACGTATAGGGTCGTTATTTGTCAGCGTGTACAAATATAGCATCATTATGTTGTACACGTGAAACTAATATAACGTTAAATGTCAATTATACCTCAATAAAAAAAGAAGGGTAGACTTAAACATAAAGGCTAATTACTATAAAATGTTTGGAAGGAAACAGGAGAATATCTTTATGGCACCGAATGCAATAACCATAAAAGAAAAACTGTAGAATTGATTTTTATCAATTTAAAAATTAAAACATTAGCTCTCTGAAACACACCATTAACAAAATGAAAAAGCCAACTATAGACGGGGAGAAAATATTGGCAACCCGTGTCTACAAAGGATGTGCAATCGGAGTGTTTAAGGAACTCCTGCCGATCAATAATAAAAAGGCAGACATCTCAGTAAAAATTGGGCAATAGGTTTGAACAGATCCTTCAGCAAAGATATACAAATGGCTAGTAAGCATATAAAAAGGTGATCGGCACCAGTAGGCATCAGGAAAGTGCTAATTAAAACGAAATTGAGACAGCACTTCACACCCACTGGCTGACATGAACAGAAGTGATGGTGCCGGTGAGGTTACGGAACAACTGGAATTCTCAGACAGCGAAGGTGGGAATATAAAAATGTTACAGTAACTTCAGAAAACAGCTTGGGCAGTTTTCTATAAAATTAAACATATACTTCTCCTTACCTGATGACCCAGTAATTTCACCCCTAGGTGTTTACTCCGAGAAATGAAAACATATGTATACACACACACAGTTTGTTCAAGCAGATTCCTGGCAGCTTGATTCATACCAGACTAAAATGGGAAACAACCCATATGCCCATTATGAGAGAATGAATAAACAAATTACAGTGTATTCAAATAATACTATTTGGTAATAACAAGGAACGAACTTCTATTACCACCACACAACAACCTGGAATGAATGTCAGACATTATGCTGAGCAAAAGAAGCCAGTCACGAATGACCACATACTCTCTGATTCCACAGACGTGGCATTCAGGGATATGCAAAACTAATCTATGGTGTTACAGTTCAGAACAGTGGTTGCCTCTGCAGGGCGAGAACTGACTGGGGAGAAGCAGGAGGGAATTTTCTGACGTGACGGGTATGTTTGTATCTTGACTGGGACTGGGGTCACTTATCAAGTGTTATAGAACTTGACACTTATGACCTGTACACTTCACCATATGTAAGTTACACCTTACATATTTAAAAAAGAGAAAGAAGCAGGGCTGGGCAGAACAAGGGTGTGCTGGTTCTTTGCGCTTCCTTCCCCCCCACCCCCACCCCGTGCCCTTCCCCACTGGGCTCTCCCAGTTCCAGCAGGCAACACACGCCAGCCAGGCCACAGCAGTCTAAGTCCTGATTTCTGCACATGTCCCTGGGTGATGATGCTCCGGGCAGCAACCATCGGGGTCTTTTACAGCTCTCTTAACTTAGAGAAGAACTTTTCACTTGTTTAAAAATTGCTCACTGTACAACTTACCCAACAACTTGAAAGAACAGGTAAAAGTCTGGAAAAACTTAGCTATGTTAAGAGAAAATATATATATCTCTGTACACACATTCAGACTGACAGCCTCGAGTTCTACTTAAAAGATGCTGGCCATGAGAGCGTCATCAGGAACAGCAGATCCAGAAACAGCCAATGGAAAGCTAGGTAGGTCCAACTTCACAGTTCAGGGTGGAATCGCTTTATAGCAAAAGAGCTGAACAAAGAAATCTAAACGTTCAGAACCAGATGAGTTGGCTGCTGATGTCACAGGGAAGACGGAGCAGAGGGTCCGACAAGGAGCGCTCCCCATCTGGCCCTTGGTCGGGAGTCAGTACGAAACGACAGTCTTCCGCTGTGCGCCCTGCGCGCATGCGCACAAAACCACACACACTCTCCACTTCGCTCCTGGGTTTCTTTCCCCTGCCTCTTCCTCCAGTTAAGATCTTTGTTGCCAGCCATCCAAAAGAACCTGCTATGGAAAATCCAGACCCGCAAGAAGAAACATTGGAATCCTGTCTCTCTTTCAAATTAATTCTGAATTATCTCTCATCTTTAGTTTAAGGAACTACTTTAACTTATTATACTTTTGCCCAAATGAAAGCTTTATAGAATTATAATGATCAAGATAGTATTTTGTAAATAAAGTTGACTTAAATATGAATCTCATTGAGTGAATTACTTACATTATCTTGGACTCTCCGAATAGTATAAATACTGTATTTAATTTTTTTTATTTTTATTTTTATTTATTTTTTTAGAGAGAGGGGAAGGGAGGGAGACAGAGAGGGAGAGAAACAGCAATGTATGGTTGCCTCTCACATGGCCCTCATTGGGGACCTGGCCCGCAACCCAGGCATGTGCCCCGACTGGGAATCGAACCGGGACCCTCTGGTTCCCAGCCCGCGCTCAATCCACTGAGCTACACCAGCCAGGGCTAAATACTGTATTTAATTTGATCGACAGTCCATTATTACATGACGGAAGCGTCACAGAAGCAATTTGGAAACTGGACATATTTGAAAAGGCAAAGGCACTTTTTATATGTCAAGGTCCGTATTATTATAGTTTAAAGACAAATGTGAAATGCCTGGATATTTTTATCAGACAAAGTGACTTGACATTTACCCGAATACATTTAAAGTAAAATGTTTAAAACAATAAAGTAGGAGAAAGTTGGAAAGGCCCATGTTGTTGCTTTAAACCCTGTTACACTCTTCTGTCTCCTCTTCCTCTTGTCCCTGGACTGATAACCCCCACCCACAACCCCAGGCAGGGCCTGGGAGAGGCTGGTGGTGTGGACTGGGCACAAGAATGTGGGCTCAAAGCTGAGAGGCAGTACTTGACAGCTGCCCTTTCCCCTCTGGGAGCCTCAGGTTCCATTTTAATGGGTCTGTGATTAAAACCCACCTCCAAGAACAAAGGAGATGAACAACGGAAAATTGAGTCAAGATGAAAGAACTAAGCATACCCAGGATTCGAACCTGGCAACTACCTCCAGCTTTCCTATTTTTCAGATGAGAATGATCATAGAGTCCACCTCCTGGGATATAATAGAGGTTGAGGAGCTAATTCACAAAGAGCTTTCGGTATGCTGTCTGGCTTGCTGTAATTGCTCAGTATACATTAGCTGGCCTTGCTATTTTTTCAAAACAGTGACCACCGCCGTAAACACTGGCCAGTCCTGTGTTCACTGCTGCGTGCTGCGAATTCCACAGTCACCTCTAACTCACCGTGTCCAAACCCAAATCTTCCACCTTCCCCCTAACCTGCCCCTCCTGCTTATCTCACTATTTATTCCATTGTTCCCCTCTTCCTCTGTTCCCCTTCTATTGCCCATCCCCAAATCCTCACTCTCAATGAGGCTCAAAGTCCAGAGACTTCTTCCTCTCTCCCAGAGTCCCCAGGCACCACCATTTGCAGCTCTGGCCCCCGTCTCTGGGAGGCCAGAAGAAACCTCACTGGCCTCCCACTGTGCTCTGAACTGCCCTCCTTAGTCTGCCCCACACCCCAGCCTGAAACACCTCCGTAAGCACAGCTCCCATGAGGCCTCTCTCCAGCTCAGTCAGCACCCATGACTCCCCGTTTACTACAGAATCAATCTCTAGCACAGCAGTCTGTGCCCCACTGCCTTCTCCACCATTTTATCCCCTGGTGGGTGTGCTGTTGGAGTGGAAGGACCAGGACCTGGCTACCCCCTGACCGCACCATCCGCATTCCTGACCCTAGGTTTTCTCACACTGTTCTGTGTGCCTGGGATGCACCCTCTTCCGTGTTTATGGCTTCCTTCTCTCCCCTGGGTCCAGCTCCCAGCTCCTTCTTCAGAGCACAGAACTGCCCCCTCCTCCCACCCCCTCAGTACTGAGGTAAGCTGGCCAGGCAGCAGCATGCTCCGGGCTTGGCTCCACCTGCCTCTTCTGTGCCCCATCATTTGTGGGGCCCAGTGCAAAATTATTTTTTAACGGGGCCCTTCATTCAAAGCTTCAAGACAGACAAATTCCAACTGAGGGACATCCTATGAAGTGCCTGACTCAGTATCGTCAAGGTCATTAGACTGTCAGATCTGAGGAACTGACAGAGCCACAAGAAGCCTTTGGCGTCCTGACTTCTACAGGGTCCGGCGGAAGCAATGCCTGCTTGAGTGTGCTTGGTAGGGCAATAATACGGGTGTAATAATTTATAGTTTTAATTTGAACATCTCACCTAAAACATCATATGGTGTGTTTGAGTGTGATATTGTTATGTTATAGAAGTACATGCTTATGACTTTGTAATAAAAGATTTTGTAATAAAAAAGGGGTGTTGTTTGTGCTGGACCATGTATATTTATAGTTTTTCTGTCAATCTAAAACTTTTCTAAAGTGAAAAGTTTACTTTTGAAAATTAACAACAGAAAAACACCCTTTTGTTCCCCAAGAAGGCGACAGACAGCACAGTGTATCGTCTGAGACACAGTCAGGATTTGGTCCCGGGTCTGCTGTGCCTGACCCCAAGGCTCTTGCCCTCTCGGGAGGAAGCCCTCCAGTGCAGGGAAGAGAAAACATGTGCATGGGGATGGGGAACAGGGGGAAGCAGTTTGTCACAGTATTGAGCAGAAGTTGTGATCCCAGGCTTCAGGACCAGGCCACAGAGTGTGCGATTCCATTTATATGAAATTCCCAGAATAGACAAAGCCATAGAGACAGAAAGTAGACTCCTGGTTGCCAGGGGCTGGGGGAAGGGGGACTGGGCAGTGACTGCATAATGGAATGAGGTTCCTTTTGGGGGTGATGAGATGTTATCAAATTAGATAGCAGTGATGATTGCACAACATCATGGATATACCAAAAACACTGAATTGTATGCTTTTAAGTAGTTAAAATGGCAAATGTTATGTTATGTACATTTTGTCTCAATTAAAAATTACAGTACAAGCTTGAGATCCAGTCTGTCTGTCTCTGAGTCTCCACCGCACCATTTACGAGCCATGTGTGACCTCGGGGAAGCTCCCTCGCTGCCTCAATTCCCTCATCCGGTAAACAGGAGTAATAACAGTAGTTACTTATTTTATAAGGTTGTTGTCAGCACGTAAGGGACCAGGAAAGCACCGGCACACAGACAGCGCTCAACATTAGCTATAATAGTATTATTACAAAAAGGTGGCAGCCCACTGAGGACTTCAACCAGACGTGCCTCCCTCCCCAGGGTCCAGGCGTTTGGAGTCCTCTCTGGACTGGACAGGTTGGGGGTGGGCGTGGGGGTGGGGAGGACTGTGAACTCATCCCCAAACCTTCCCACCCAAGATCCTGCAAACCCAGTCGTCTGAGAGGCTCCTCCCCATGACAATCTGGGGGCTGAGACCCACTCCAGGGGGCCCCCAGGTGGAAGCCGGCGGCTCCTCTTCCTCCTTTCCGACCTCAGGACGAGGCTGAAGCCGCCACGGAGGAGGTGTGAGGTGCAGCGCGCCGCCTAGTGGCACCAGTGAGCACATGGGCACCGGCCGCAGAGGGAGGCACCGACCGCCCTAAGCCTCCAGCCGAGCCGGCAGGGACCCCTACAGCTGCCTTTAAATCTTCATTAGTAGTTTGTATTCGGACAAAGTAGGGGATTCCTGTATATTCTTTTTAATCCTGTGAGCTAGTTACTGTTCCCATTTTACGACTGAGGAAACTGGTGCTTGGAAAGGCTCACTCAGCAGCCAGACTAAGCTCTCCTAGCACCTAGGGGCAGCCCCAGGTGAGTCACCCCCAGCTCTGGACTCCAGAACTCTGGCTCCGACACACTCTCCTGGTTTGGGAGAAATGAGGGAGCCTGTGGAAGTGTTTGCAGTCCCCACCAAGGGTCAAAATGGGCTCTGTGACTGATTCTTTCTTTCTCTCGCTCTTTTTCTTTTTTTCTTTTGACAATAAACACCTTTGTTACATGAAGTTTTTTGTTTGTTTTTGTTGTTGTTTTTACATACTTTTAAGAAAAGAGGGAGGAGGATTTATTTGCCTTCCCAGGCCTTGGTTTCCTCCGCTAGATCTCCAGCCCTTGCCCTCCTGTACACAGCCACCTGCGTGGCCACACCGGCCTGGCCTTGAAGCGACGCACGCAAGAAGCTTGCCCTGCTGGAACTGCTCCTCGAGAAGACGGCTGACTGTGGCCTTCGTTTTCCTTTCATCATATTTCTTCTGAATTTTCTCTGATCACTTTTTGTTTAAAATCTCTTCCTCCTCAGGAGTCCGCTTGGCCTCCCTCTCGCGGCCCAGGGGCAGCGCACAGTGGGACTCGTACCGCTGCCCATAGGGCGTGCTGTCGGTGAGCACCATGCAGCTCCTTCCCCGGGTCTTGGTGCGGACCCGCCCTTTGTTGGGTGCCTTGTAGACAACATCAATAATCCCCGTTCTGCGCGTGCAGCACCCTAGACCCCAGGAGAAGCTGTCCTCGTCCAGCCTCAAGGCTCGGTCCTTCCGGCCACCTCCCCACACACGGATCCTGTACGCAGTGGGGGCCAATCTTAGCTGGCAGCAGGTGTCCCAGCTCACAGTTTCACTTCCTGTGGCAGGGCCTTCTCTTGCCCCGGGTCTTGCGGGTATTATTACCCTACCAACCATACTCAAGCAAGCATTACTTCTGCCAGACCTTGTATATGGTCTGGACCATTGCACCAGTTGTCCCGAGAGATGCCCATGGGTTGGCGTCGGCTGGGAAGAGAAAATGCAAAGAAGTCACTGTCCAGTTTGTAAAAAAGGTGACTGATTTAAGAGCAGTTATATTGCACAAAAGCCGCCCTACCTCCAGCCTCAGGAACCCCAGTCACCCAGGAAATGGAGGGGAGGTGGGAGGCTCTTTCTAGGGCCTCTTGACAAGGCTGTGGGCCCTTTGACCAGTAACTCCTCCCTTCTAGCATCATTGATGTATCCACTCAACCAATATTAACGTACGCCTGTAATACACGGTCTTAGGTGTTGCTTATATAATGGTGAGCAAGAAAGGTGGGTACCTCTGCCTCCGAGCAGCTTACTGCATCATTTTCTTTCTTAACTCACAGCAGGACCCCTTTGCTGGGAGTCTGGTGGCTTTGGGCTTAGGAACATCCTGGAGTAAATCTTAATCCAGCTACCGCAATGTGTTCTCCCAGAGTTGGGCCTTGTCGTTCTTCACCCATCCCAGGGACCGGTGTGGGCTCAGGGGCACACTGACTCCCTCTGAAGTCCTCTCGCGGGACCCAGGAGATGACCAGGCTGTGGAGCAATCCCGTCTTCAGTGGCTTGCTTAGCTGTGGGCGGCTGGGGAAGGGGCATTCTCCCAGACACTTGAACAGCATGGGAGGGGGTGCAGGAGAGTGTGGGAGGGATCCGCAGTGTGCTAAGTGCCTGACCCTGATGCTGGAGTTCTAGAGGGAAGACAGGGTCCAGAACCTCCTATGGGTATATTTCAAGAATTAAAAGAGTTTTTAGGCTAGGAAGGGAAGTGGGGCCAGGACCCACAGGAAAGGGGGAAATGACCATTCTCCTTTTACTTGCCCCCCCCCCCCAATCTCCCATTTCTCTAGCCAGAAATTAAACAAAGTCATGAAACCTGACACTTGGACTAGAGATCTGCCTGGTGCAATTACCGCCTGTATGTTGCGAGCGTTATGTTTCGCGATATAGTCTTTCCTATAAGTCAGCCAGGCTACTGCTCAGCTAGCTGCCTACTGAGCAACCCGGCATCGAGAAATAGACAAGAGTCACACCAGGTTACTATGCAATTCACTTAGCCTGTATTGAATGAAGGTTCACTCAAGGTAAAACATCAACGTACATTAATATCCTACTCACACTCTAACAATCTAGGAGGAATATAACACACACAGCAATCAATGGGGATAACAAATCCGAGTCCTAGAGTTCCAGCCGCAGGTCTGGGGGGCAGCACGGGGGGCAAGGGAGCCATCAGCCTCTTGCAAGGAAGAGCCAGTCTCACGGGTCGGGAAGGTGGATCTTGGTACCTGTGCCCCTGCATGCATTTCCTGGTGATCGTTAAGTATCTATCTATTTATCTTTAGTGTCTTCTGCCTTAGAGTGTATTAGTGCTTTTGGGTGTGTGTGCCTGTGTATGTGTTTGTATCTCTGATGTGGGGGGGTGGTGCTTTTTTTCAATCCTGTGTTTTAGGCACGTGGTTGTCTCTGCAGTTGGGTACCTGTTTGCACACTGATGTTTCCGGGAGAGTCATTCTTCACCTGTGTGTCTTTGTTGTACATTTACTTGTGTGTGCCTTTGCAGGCGTGTATCAGCCAGTCGTGCCCTGCAACTGTGTCTGGGGGCGGGGCGGTGTGTATACAGGTGATTGCAGCTATGTGTGCGTATGGGTGGAGCTGGCTGGGCACGATAAGCTATGGACTCTCTCGTCCACTGCCCTTGCCCAGGCTGTCCTGGGCCAAGCTAAAAATGGCCTACCTACCTCTGCCCCTAGGGACTTTTCTCAGTTGGCCAGAGTTCTTCCCCAGGGAGTCCCACTAGACCCACATCCACCCTCCTGACCCTGGATGCCAGTTGGAGAGGGCTGGGGAGGTCGACTGATTACATACACACTCCCCCAAATGCTCCAGATCCCAACCTGCAAGGGAGTGTTATGAAGGGCGATGCTGGGAAGTCCTGCCTTTATCTCTCCTTTGAGGAAAGAGCTGGGGCAAGCCCTTGTTGCTTCTCTGCACTCAGAAACTTCGCTTCCAGCCTGCAGGTCTGTCCCCGAATCCTTTCTCCTCCAGCCTAGGAAGCACCCCTGGGGACACTGTGCCCTATTCCAGCACACCCTCTACTGGCTCCTGGGCCTGGCAGAGCCCCTCTCTAGTTTCCTTCACCCCCTCCTGAAGCAGCCCACCATATCTGTATTTGAGGAGTGATTCCAGACCCAGCTCTGGAAAAATCCCAAGCAGTGGACAGATCAGGGCTCGGTGGAAGAGGCAGTCCTATCAGCTGCCAGCCCCCGGTCTCAAAGCTCAGTCCAGCCCCAGAGGAGGCATGGCAGAGGGTTTTTTTTTCGATCCCATCTCTCCTGTCCTTTCACTCACTCACTCACTCACTCACTCACTTACTCATGCACTCAAAGCTGTGTGTTCTTGGGTAAATAACTTTCCATCTCTGTGCTTCACATTCTTCATCTGTAAAATGGGGGTCCAAATGGTACTTATCTCAGAGAGCTGTGAAGATTCACTGACATCGCGCATACACAGTACCTAACCCCATGCCTGGCACCTAGAAGGTCTCTGCTGATCCACCCTTTCTGATGGCTCTGGGTTTCAGCTTAAGACACCCATCCCCAAACTCCACCTAGCCCGTGTGCCCCTTAGCCCACCCTTGGGTGCCAGAACTTTCCCCCAGGAATCAGACTACCTGGAAGGGGAGAGCTTGGAAAGAGAGATTACTGAGAGATTACACAAATGTGCTGCAGTTTTCATACATATTTTTTATTCTATTCTACATCCACTTATGAAAACAGCTATTGTCATTACTCTCCATTCTACAGATAGTGACAAAAAGACTGTCAACATGGTTAAGTAATTTGTTCAAGGCCACACAGCAGGCAAGGGGCAGAGATCGAGTATACACTGAGCCAAAAACGGCTGTCCTCTCCCCTCTGTCCCACTGCCCCTTAGGGCCGGGTTTTTAACATCCTAGGCCCGGAGGGCTTCGAAAGGTCCAGAGAGGTCTGACAGTCCTACCCAAGGTCATACAGACAAGTAGGGCCAACCAGGACAATACAGGTCTGTGCCCAAGTTCACAGGGCTGTAAACCCCAGCTCAACCAGGACATGAATTTAGAGATTGTCTCATTTATAGAGCCTTTTTGGAAAGACCCCTCATGTGGAAGGCATAGAGCTTAATACACACCGGGGAACTAAAAGTTCTGAGTTCACAGAAGAAAGCTGAGAGCACAAAGGCGAGCAAAAACGTACATTTCCTTAATTTTTGGAAAACAAAATTAAGCAGACTCCGCTTCCAGCTATAATCCAGCCACCAGGTTTTCCAACGCCCTGGGCGCAGCGTTTCGTGAGGTCCCCCCCAAAGGACCCCCAATACTGTCCAGGCAGCGCCCGGGCGGCCGTGGGTCCCCCCCTTCAAGGCCCCCCTCAGGCTCCGCCCACTCACGCCCAGGCTCCGCCCCGCGGCGCGGTACCCCTGGGCTCGCAGACTTACTAGGACTAGCGAGCCGCAGCGTTCGGCATTGTGGCAGGCGGCGGGGACCTGTGAGGGCGCCGGGGCCGCAGGTTGCGGCGGGGCGCAGAGAGGCGCACCACACGGAGGCTCGGACGGCGCGGCGTCGGCAGCTGCGAGCGCGGCTGAGCGCACTCACCTTCGGTCGCCCAACTTCGGAGCCAGAGGCTGGGAGCTCGGAGAGCGCTCGGATCCGGGGAGCCAGAGGAGCGCAGAGAGGGGCGCGTCGGAGCCTGGCTCCAGAGCGGGCGCCCAACACCCGGCGCGCTCCGAGCGCCAGGCGGCCCTCTGTGCAGCGTGGCTGCCGCTGCCCCAACGGAGGGCACGGGCTGGCGCGGCCGGGCGCCGGGGAGGACGGCGTGGAGGCGGCGGCGGCGGAGGAGACGGCGGCGGCGAGGCTGGGGCCAGGGAGAGAGCCCCGGGGTAGAGGCGCCGGAGCCGGGCCACGGGAGCATGTGGGCCCAGAGCGGAGCGCGGGGCGCGCTGCTGCTGGCGTTGCTCCTCTGCTGGGACCCGAGGCTGAGCCAAGCAGGTAAGAAGCGATCGGGCGGGGAACGGGGCGGGGGACGAGGGGACCCTCGCTCCTCACTCTGGTCCGAAGTTGAGGTGGTCGGTCGCGGCAAAGGTTCGCGCAGTGGAAGCGGCTGGAGCCCCCAAGTTAGAAGGTATATTTCTCTGCCCCACCCAGCCACCTCGTTGGGTATGGGGTGAGGGGCTGGCCCAGGCCATGGGTTTCAAAGTAAGCCGGAAGCCTCCTGCTCGCACCTGGAAAGGATCGCTTCTTTTACTTGGAACGGTGTTCCGAGTCGGGGTCTGCGCAGCCGGGAGGATCCGCCTCCAGGGGACCCCTGGCTCCTCGCGCGCCAGGTGGCGCCGCCTCAGAAAACTATTGCTGCCTGGGCCAGGTGTACGCTCGCTGGCGTTTCGCCGACAACTTCCTAGCCCGGGTCCCGGCTCGCCCAGGCGACATGGAAGGAGAGGACCCGTAGAGCACGCGAAGCGCGGATCCGCTCCGCCAGCCGCGGCGGCGGATTGAAGGGCTTTGGCTATTGGAGAGGATAGGGCTGAATTCTGCACGTACATCTTTCCCCGAGATCGGGCGACCCACAAGTCTGGAAGGATTTTTTTTTCTTTTCTGGGGGCTGTGTGTGTATGGGGGCGGGGGTGAGTACGTAATGATTCTGCCTTTTTTTTTTTAATGGGTCATTGGCATCGTCCCCGCCCGGAGAGCAGACAAGGTGCGCTCGCCTCGGTACAGCTCCTACTCTGGACCCATCAAGATGTCTTAAGGGGGGTGGTGGGCTTCTAAAATAAAGTCCCTATCTCCACCCCAACCCCAACACACCCCCGCCATGGATGGGTGCACGTCTCGCTCGTCCGTTGCTGGGCCCAGCGTCGCCGACTGGGCTGCGTCTTCCCCGGGAGCCGGCGGGTGCGCCGGAACCAGCCTCCGTGGTGTCGGAACCCAAGCAGGTGGGCTGGCCGCGGCCCCGGGGCGCCCCGGCTCCTGGGGCGGGGGCATCCTGTACGGAGTCTTCTGATTTGAGGCTGAGTATGGGGCAGGAAAACTGGTGCAGAAAGTGGACGAGATGACGAAAGCTTCCCTCCTCCACCTTCCGCTGGGATGTTAACATCCGCCACCCCCCACCCCACCCAATAAACAGCGGTCAGAGAGTCCTCACTTTGGAATTAATGATTCCCACGGCCCAGGAGTAAGGGCTTGGTTTTAGCAACCCCCACCCCACACTTTTTTTTTCAGTCTGTGTTGTAAAGTTACGACATAATCATTTGATCCAAGTTAATTATGATTTGGGCAGACTCTGGTATTTAAAGCAGTGTTTTGAAGTTGGAAGGTAATGACGGGGGTGGGGGGCCGGCTGCCGAATGACCAACCTTGTTACAAAGAGTGCAGTTGGACGTGGGAGGGGCTGGGCTGGGTTGTTGGTTTCTGGTTTGAGGGTGTTTGAGGGGGGTGATTGAAGGGTGGGCGAAGTTTCTGTAAATGGCACATGGGCAGGGCTGGGTCTTGGGAAGCTGAGTTTGTCGCAGCAGGGCAATGGGAGCGGGAATAAACACTGAGGTTTCCGGGGTAGGGAGTTCGGGGAGGCAGGAGAAAGACTGGTCCGCCTAGAGTTCTCTGGAGCTGCAGAGTACTCTCAGGGGGGAAGCTGGGGGTGGACTGCCTTTCCCACTTAACAAAGCATCCAGCCCCCACCTTCCCCAGAAGGAACCCCAGGCCCAGGGCTTTGATGGATTTGGGCATGAATGGTGCCCAGCCAGAATGGCCTCTAACACTGGGCTTTGATTTCTCACTAGCAAGCAGAACCGGTGTTGGAATTGTGCTCATTACTTAGCACGGCAGGGGCTGCCTGCCCACCAGCCTGGAGCGGGGCCAGCTGCTGGGCGTGGCCTGCAGCCTTCCCTTTGCTCGGAATGCGCTGCCCTCAGAACCCGGACTTCAGGAGGGAGAGTGCGTCCCTTCCTCCTCCACGACCTTGATGCCACAGGCCCAGAGCATCTTTCAGAGCGTTCTCTGGGTCTTCCCAGTGAATCCCTCACGAGCCCCATTTCACGGATGAGGAAAACCGAGGCCAGGGTGTTTGTTAGCTTTCCTTCCGCCTTGTCTTCACTTGCCAGCAGACCCAGATCCCAAACGTGTGTGCAGGGCTCCTGTCCAGTGGCCACGCTGGTTCAGGCCACGCTGGACCCTTCCTCGTGGCTCCACCCGTTTCTCTGCCATGAGCCCGCGATCAAGCTGAGGCAGAGAAGGCCGCCCCCACGGAGGGCGCTTTATGTTGGTGGTGCCCCCCTCCTCTCAGGTGGCAGGCACCTCCTTTCCCTCACCCCATCCCCAGTGAATATGAGAATGTTTTTTAAGGCATGAAGTTTGGTGGTGCAGAAATCAAACCGGGAACCAGAAAACCGCAGACCCTTAGAAAGACATGTCAGCAAGTGACTGACCAGGAGAGGCCACTTCAAAGCTGGGCTGGCTCGGGAGTCCCCTCCCGCCCCACCCTCAGCCTTTCCTGGAGCTTTTAATGAGCCTTTCCTTGGCCACCGGCTGGGGTGGCTAAGAAGGAACTGAGGTGCCGTAATAACACTTCTTTTTAAGGTGCAATTAAAATCGGAGTTTTCCTAGTGTTTCTGGTGTGCGTGCCTGTGTGTGTGTGTGTGTGTGTGTGAGAGAGAGAGAGAGAGAGGGTCATCTTTGACTCCCTCTGCAGTGTACCAAACACCCATCTCACTTAAACAAATGGAAAATCAAGAATGTCATAATGGAAATAAGCCAGTCAGAGAAAGACAAATACCATATGATTTTCACTTATATGTGGACTCTAATGAACAAAGTAAACTAACAAACAAAATAGAAACAGACTTCTAGCTGTCAGAGGGGAGGGGGTATGGGGGGCTGGGTGAAAAGGCGAAGGGATTAAGCCAAAAAAAAAAAACCACCCCACAAAAACCTCACAGACAGACAATAGTTGGGTCATTACCAGAGGGAAGCGGCGGGGGGAGGGAGGCAGGGGAGGGTGAAGGGGAATAAATGTGGTGGAAGGACGCATGACTTGGGATGGTGAACGTACAGTACACAGATGATGTGTTATAGAACCGTACACCTGAAACCAATACAACTTTATTAACTAATGTCACCCCAAACATTCAATTAAAAGAAAGTGCCTTCGTGGTTTTCTCACTAAAGTGAAAGTCCCACAGCAGGGGAGGAAGTTCTGATATGATCTCTCCTCTCTTCCACTCCCACCCGCAAACTGGGAATTCTGTAGGACAAAACAATTCCCCTTTTTCCTACCCACTTACTGAAATACCTCAGCTTTGGGACAGGCCCTGACTTGCCCAGGGCTACACTGGGCCTCGGGGACAGGGCTGGCGGGGAACTCAGTCCTCGCACACCTCAGTCTTGTCCTTCCTGGGCAGCAGACCGGCCATCGGGGGCTGGGGCTGAGGTTCTGAAGTTCAGTTACCACCTGAGAGAGGGCTGGTTAGCTGTGTTAGCCGGACTTGCAGCAGGACGTGGGAAAGAGGGAGAGGTGGGAGTGTGGACCCTGGAGCGGTGGAAAAAGGCAGGACCGAAGTCAGCGGTGAGGCCCTGAGCTGAGGCTAGTGCCCAGAGATGGCTTCACCCCTGCTCCCCCAACCCCTGTCTTAGCAGCTGCCCCAACCTGCCCCACGTATTGATAAAATAAATCACAAGCCAAGCTCCCTTGGGCCCATCTCCCTCTGCACCCCACTTTGTTGAGTTTCTGCTGGATTGAAGGTACTTTGAACTTGTTCCTGGTGGCCAGACCTAAGGTGAGGTCGCCTCCCCCCACCCCCTGTCCTTCCCAGTGCTTAAGGAGCAAGGTTGGCGATTCTGAATGACCTGTCCTGGAGCATCCCCCAGGGCCTGCTGGTTAAATGTGGTCTTTCCAACCTCGGCACTGGGGTTGGGGCCACCGGGGCCTGCAGGGAAGGGAGGAGAAGCCAGATCATAGGTTGGGACTTGGCCCGTGCCCATTGTGGCCGGGGCTGGGGAATAAAGAGAACTGCCTAGGCTGGCAGGCACTGGCCCGGGGGTGGGGGTGGGGGGCGGGGAGAGGAAGAAGCCAGCAGAGCAGTGGAGACCCAAGCTGGTGTTTCTCCTGGCCTCCTCCTCCTCTTCCTCACCAGTTTCTTAAGCAGCTTCCACAAAGGGAGTCATTAAAGCTGTGAAGGCAAAATGAAACCAAACAAGTGCATTCTGTGCTTTTCTGTTATTTGGGATTTTTTTTTAAGGGAAAATTTTAAATTCCATAATTAGAATAATACAAGGAAAGGCAGTTTCTGGAAGCTGGAGGGAATCTGCACTCCACGCCTTTGAATTTGAGGTTGGGGGGCCCCCTCCTGCCCCCTTGGGGCCTGCGCTCTGCCAGGTGCCCCCCCACCCCAACCCCACCTCCCAGCCCCAGAAATTTCTCCCTGATGGGCACATTTTGGTGAGCCTGAGCTGGAGGGAGCCAGGTGAGTCCCCCTTGGCTTTTTGGGAGAAGTCTGGCATCCTGTAGCTGGCCTGGCCCCTCGCTGTCAGTTGGGGGGCCGCACACTGGATTCGAACTCCTTTCCTCTGCACGCCCCCGCCCCCACAGGGCACACCGGCTCCAGTGAGGTCAATCCACAGGTCCCCAGCTGTGCCCCTCTATCTCTGATCCTCAGCTTCCGAGATGCTAATGGCTGCGGAAACCGGTTTGCTGAAGCGCAGGCATAAATCAGCCGCTTCCCCACTGCCCCCTACACCCCCCACCCCTCTTGTTTCTCTTCCTTCTGCCAGAAGCACCGGGATGCTGGGAGTTCCAGAATTTACCCTCACCGACCTAGCAGCCTGATTAGCATCTCCATAGCTCATTCACTGCCGCTGCCAGTACCAGCCGCACACCTTGGTACCACCTCCTTCCCTTCCTCTCCTGTGCCCCCTCAGCCCCCTCTCCCCCGTCTCCCCGTCTCCCACTCTCTTCTTGCTGAGCTAAATGTTTCAGCCGGAGCTGGGGGGCTCTCACACCGCTGCCGAAGGAGTAAGAGCCCCGAGCCGCCCTCTTTCTCACCTCCCAGAACAGGCTGCCCCCGGCGCCTCACAACTTCCCCATCGCTGCTCTGCTCATTTCTCCAGAAAGGCGGGCTGTGGGTGTGAGAGTGTGTACTAAGGAGTGCGTGTGGGGAGGTGAGAACACGTGTTAAGGAGGTGGGTGGAGGCGGGAGCGTGCAGTGGGGGTGAGGGTGTGGTGTTGTGCTGGGGTGCTCAGTGTGTGTGGAGGTGATGTGTGCAGGCAGAGTGGAAGTGTGTGCTGAGATGATGCCTTTTGCACACAGGGCGTGTGATGTAGATGGCCGTGTGTATGTTTTCCGGGTGTGTGGGGTGTGTGTAATGCACACACGGGCGCAGCTGCGGTGTTTGTACGGGAATAGAAACGCATTTGTGTAGTGAGGACAGTGAGTGACCCAGGCAGGGGAAGGAAGCTCCGTCCGTTGTTTCCTGTTTTGGGGGACGCCTGTTGCAGATGGGACCCAGGCTCTCTGCCCCGTCGGCACTAGTGAGACCTCCTGTCCTGCGCTGTGGACTGTGAGCAGGATTTGGTCCCGACGCCAGGTTCTAGCATGGGAAGGGGAGCGGCCAGCTTTCCTGTGGAGGACAGGTGGGACAGGCCTGCCTGAGCCTGTGCTCTGCTGCTCCACGGGGAGGAAGGTTGGCCATAGAGTGGTCCTCAAACCAGCCTGGGAGCTCAGGCAGCTCTCACCGCCCCCAGGAGGACCGGGAGCGGAGCCCTGGGGCCTGTTGCCGTCCGCTCGCTGCCTACCCAGAGCATTGGCAGGGCTTGCTTCAGCCTCCAAGAGGAGTGCGGTCTCCTAGAATTCGCTGGGGAAGAGTCCGGCTGAACTTGAATGAACGAGTGGCATCCCTCGTGAAGAGCCGCCCAGGCAGGCATGGCTGGGCTGGGACTCTCCGTGGAAGCAATGAGAGAGGACCGTGCACACGCAGACACACAGGGCTCCACTGTCCCCACGCCCTCCTCAGTCACAGGGTGCCCCTGTTTCCCGACTTCTGCCCATACTGAGGGCTGCCACCCTTAACTCTAGGATAAGACGTGCCGCTGTGGAGCGGAGAGGCCTGCGGGAAAGGACAGCCTGCCGGTGTGCACATAGCTCTGCAGCTTATCAAAGTCTCTCACGGGAGGGACCTCACTTTGTCCTGTAAGAGCCCCACAAGGAGACAGGTGCCCACTTAGGAAGCTGACCAATGTCCCCGGTCAGACCAGAGCACCCCTGGCCCCAGCCCGCAAGGAGGTCCCTGTCTGTGCAGGATACCGATGCCTGGTCCAGACATGGTAAATGACATTCAGAGAGTCTAGGATGCCACATGAAGGCACCAAAATATGTAGGGAAGAGCACAGCAAAGAGTGAACCTGCTAAGCCTTGGGCTTCCTGGAGGGGTGATGTGAGCCAGATCTTGCCTGTCTCCTTTTCTAAGAGCGTGTCCCGGAGAGAGGATGGGCTGAGGGCACTAGCTGGGGCGCCTGGGCAGGAGCGCGTGGCCTCAGGCCTCTCCCGCACGCGGGAGGTTGATCAGCATCTGCTCGGCCACCATCTTGGGCGGCCCCAACCCTTGGCGGGCCAGCCCTGGACCATGTTTCCACCCTGGGCCCTGGAGGCTCGACTGAAGGGGTGCACCTTGGGGACCTGTGTCAGCTACCTCTGACTGCGGGCTGGGACCCGGGGCAAGGCCTTGAAAGGGGTTATGCTGGAGGTGGGGGCATGGGGAGGTATGCTTCTCTGCCGTCCACCATGCTCCCAGTGGAGGCGCAGAGTGGGTGAGACGGCAGGGACGGAACCCACGGCCCAGCCGCTCTCGTGAACCAGTGAGAGAGAGAAGCCTCGTTGCCACACCACCTCTAGGGTCCCCGGCCCCTCTGCATACCACTCCTCACAAAAGCCCTCCCCAGGGCCTCAGCTTTGGGCGCAGAGAAGTCACGGCTTAGCCAACTGGAATTGGAGGAGGTTAACATGGCCTCCCAGCATGGCCTCTTACTAACTCTGGCCTTGGGCAGCTCACTAACTGCACTCAGTTTCCTCATCTGTGATGAGGATAATGATATCGCCCTCACGGGTGGCTTCGAGCATCACCTGACCTGAAGTACGATAAAGCGCTTAGCATGGTGCCTGCACGCAGCGAGTGCCCTGGGGCCCCTGAGACACAGCCCCCCAGAAGAGCCAGCGGCGCCTGAGACATCTTCCTCGGGGGGAGCTGAATTGGGGAGGGGGTGCAGGGAAAAAGCGGAAGGCTCAGGGCCTGAAGGCCCCTCAGCTCCCGACCTGGGAATTCTGAGACTGTTTCTTGCCTTCTGCTGTGTGACCTTGGGCAAGTGCCTTTACCTCTCTGGGTTCTGGTTGGTCTCCCCAGCTATGTGCTTGGGATGGGGGAAGGTGGAAGGATGACCCTCAAGAGCTATAGGCATTTGGGGTTTGGGGGGATTATTGGTCTGGGTTCATCTGAAGAGGCCCCAGCAGTCAGCAAGAGACAGAGGTAGCTGAGGCTCAGAAACACTTGTGTTTACAGAGGCCCTTCCAGAAAGTCAATATATTGACTGGAATGCCCTTGTGAGCATTAGGCAGCCCTGGGTATGTATGTGTCTCTTTTTCTCTGAAGCCATAAATCACCCTCCGGGACCTGGGTCCCCTTCTCCTGCTCTGTAAGCATCTCCTGCCTCAGGAGCCCCAGATACCAAGCAGGGCCCAGGGGGCAGAGAAGGGCCCTGCTGGCAGGAGTCTGGACACGCGAGAGAAGAGGCGCTTGCTCCCTCCACCCTGTCACCGTCACCAGGGGGGCCCTTGGAGGCTGTGGCAGGAACAGGTTGCCCAGACCTGACCATAGCGTTTAGTGTTTCATTTCTCAGGGGTGAGGGTGGCTGAGCTTGGGGGTGGGGAATGAGCAGCCCTGTCCCCACGTGGGGTATTAGACCACCAGCCCAGCCCTACAACTCTGAGTAAGTACTAGGCTCGGGGGTCAGAGGTGAGCAAAAACACAGGCCCGGCCCTTGAATTGACGGGCTTTGTGTTGTTCTTGAAGCATGAGCCGTGTGCCAGGCCTGTGATGCTGGGGTGCAGGAGGGGTGTACGGTGGTTCAGCAGAGAGGAGCCCCTGCAAGGACAGGCCACACATGTGTGTCTGGGGGGAGACTTGGCGTGGCGCTCAGAGGGTGGGCTGTGCACTCACACTGCTCGGGCTCCTTTCTGGACTGTGCCGCCTCCGCCTGTGTGCCCTGGAGCGGGTTGCCTGCCTTCTCTGAGCTTTCGTGTCTGTATTTGTAAAATGGAAGTAGTAGTGGCACCGGGCTCATCGGCTGGTTGTGAGGATGAGTGAGATCACACATACACGTGCTGTGCACGTTCTAAACTGCTCAGTAACATCCACTGTCATCATCATCACCGTTATCTGTGCCAGATATTGGGTGACGCCACAGGAAATGCTTAAGCTCTTACGAGAAAGCTCTTGTGGCCTGGGTAACAACTGGTCAGGGAAAGCGTCCTGGAGGACAGAAGAGTGACATTTGGCTTTTGAAGGAGTTTGGGTAACGGGGAGGGTGTTCCTGGCAGGGGATGTGCATGGGAAGGTCCTGGATGCAGAGTTCTGGCACATCCTCCCAAGGAGACGAATTCCAAATTCAGCCACTGACTCATGTCTGATCATCTGGTGAAACAAGACTTCCGGAGCCGGGGATTCCGTGTTAGTACACTGGAAAGACCAAGGCTTTGGAATTAAAAGGATTTGGCCCTTCCCGAGTGCCTGGCTAGGAGGCACAACCACTCTGAAACTGTGTCTCCTCCTACGAGGCGGGGCTAACCCCGCTGCCTTCCCCAGACGAGGATGTGATATGAGACAGCTCTGGGAGCTCTGGCACAGAGTAGCTGCCATTGATTTCCACTGCTCTCCCTCCTTCCTGCCTCCCCCCCACTTTCGATCTGGCTCACCCCTGGGTTGGGCTGGGCCCTGCTTCTCTCTCTGTCCGTCTCTGAGCAGGAGACCAAGGAGACAGAATCCCAAGTAGCAGCTTCCAGGTTGAGCAGAGAGCCAGGGAGAGGGGCGAGAAGAGGGAGACTGCCTTTTCTGGTCCCCGGTGCCCACTTGGGCCTGGTGGCTACCAGGAGGCATCTCCGAGGTCTGGGAGGAAGGCCTGCTGCTGAGATCACATAGGAGCCTGCAACTCCCAGAGGCCCTGAGGGTGTCTGGAGGCATTACTGGCCAGGAGACAGAGCTGAAGGAAGGCATGTCTGTAATGTGATCAGAGGTGCCTGCCTGCCTCGCCTGGGGCTTGAGCACCCATGAGACATGCAGAGCTTACAGGAAGTTGAGTCAGGAAATCAGGAAAGTTGTTCCTGGTGCCTCCCCCCAACCCAGCTTTGGTCATTCTCTGACTTGCGGGGCAGAGTGAGACTCAGAGAGAGTATGATCAGTGACTCGGGGCGCGTGGGGCGGTTATGTCCTTGGGGTGGCCATTCACCTTTCCCTTTCCATGTCAAGGAGCCAGGGCCCTGGGGGTGGAAGGCAGGGTCAGTGGCTGGAAGCAGGATGGGGTGGAAAACAACTAGAGACGGAAGAGCAGCTGTGACCCTGGGCGACTAGGGAGACTGGGTCTGATTTGTCTGATTTCGCTCACCCGCGTGTTGCCGGTGCCCAGCTTGCCCCCAGCCCAGAGAAGGTGCTCTGTAACTAGTGTAGAATGGGGGAGTGAGGAACTCGTGGTCATACCCTGTTCACCCAAGAGGTTGCTGTCATTCAGTCCCTGATTGTGTTGGACTTGCAACTGTGAATGAAGAACCAAAGAATTAGAAGATTCCCACTGCTTTGCCTACAGCCTCCCTCCCTCCTCGCCCCCCCACTTCCTTCATTCTCTCCTGCTTTTTGTCTCCAAGCACTTACTATATACCAGGCATGATAGAAGTCAGAACTAAGTCTTCGGCGGTCAGAGCCCCTAGGTAGGAAAGAATTTATTCACTAAATCCAGTGGAACCACAAAGAATTAATCAAGTACTACAGTCAAGTGACCTTGGCCCCTTTGTGTAGACAAAGCAGACTGGCAGACACGTGCTGGGCTGGTAAACTAGGTGCTTACCTGCAAGGGGGCCTTCACGTGGCACAGAGGGTCCAGGCCCTTTTACTGTGTTCCCTACTTACCGTATTTTTCGGACCATAAGACACACCTAGGTTTTAGAGGAGGAAAATAGGGAAAAAAATTTTGAAGCAAAAAATGTGGGAAAATATTTTACCTGCTCCTGCCTCCTGTGACCCTGCTCCACCACCCCTCCCCCTCCCCCACACACAGCGAGCCAGGTAAGCTACATTCAGACTATACGATGCACCCCATTTCCCCCCCAAATCTGGAGGTGGAAAGTGTGTCTTATAGTCTGAAAAATACGGTATATTTCCAAGTCACTGATCGTTCCCCTCCTTGCCTTCTTATGGCTCAAGAAAATTCCTGTTGCACGGACACTGGCCTTGATGCCTAGAAGCCCGTGGGGGCTGAGAGGATGCCTTTGAAGGCTCACAGGTAGGTCTGACCACAGGCCTCAGTGCTCCAGAGCAACTGCCGCCAGCTTTCCGGCAGGAGCTGGGTTTGGTGCAGGACAACAGCTTGGGCTGCGGCGTCTGGCTGAGCCAGGCTCTCCCTGGCCCGCCATCTAGTGCTAATTCACAGAGCGTCCTTGGGGGATTAGCCCCCTCCCCAGCCCTGAGCGGAGGCAGCAGTGCACCTGGCCCAGCCACCACCCTCTCCGCTGGGCACCTGCTTCCACAGGCTGATCTGGAATTCCTATCTGGCAGTCTGAGACAGCGGGGGCTGCCGGGCCCAGTGATCCCTGCCGCAAATTTAATCTGACCCCACATTTTCCTGCTGGTACGCTTCACTAATGTAGATGCACGCACATAGAAGAGACAACAGCGAAAGGGCCCTGAGCTGAGGATTGGGCGACCTGGATTCTAATCCAGCCGTACTGCTGTGTGGCATAGAGGTAGCTCCTTTCCCTCTCTGGGCTTCAGTACCCTCATCTATCCAAATGAAGGGAGTGTATCTACCCTGGAGTTAGAAAACTGAGTTAAGCTCTGGCCCTGTCTCTGACTGCAGCTCCCTGAGCCTGCACCTCCTCTCTGTGAAATGGGGCCCTGAGGTCAAACCATTGGGGCAAGAGCAAGATGGGGGATGGTCCTGAAGGTCAGCTTGCTTTTCTTGCCACCTGGGAGGAAAGCTGTCCACAAATCGCTGGTTACACCTTCCTTCTTCCCTGTATTTCCTTCTCAACATGGCACATATTTGAAACATAAGGTTCAGGGTGGCCCACGGGTGGCTTGGTGATCAGTCGGGGTTACAGTGATGGGTGAAGCCTGCGTTGTCGTGTGTGTTTGGAAAGAGTGCTGGGTTAGGAGTGTCTGGAGCTTCGGCTGCAGGGCCTGCTCTGTGACAGGCGAATCGCTCATCATCTTTGAGTCTCGGTTTACCCATCAGCGAAAGGAATAAAAGTAGTTGAATGCTGGGTAGGACTAAGGGAAAAACCCCCAGAGAGGCGCTTTGGAAACTGTTCTCCGGCCCCCAGGGGCCGCTGATCGGAGGCAGGAGGAGCTGGCAGAGCGAGGTCGTTACCCCAGGGACTGTGCACTGTGTCCTGGGAGCGACTCGCTGTGGGGCCGGGAGGGGAGAGCCCACACTCCCTTTCCCTGGCTGGAGCGTCCCGCTGCTGTGCGGGCTCTGGCATCTCTCCATGGCCTGGCTGGCCGTGGCTGTTGAGGTAGATGACAACAGTTTGGGCCGCTTCCCGTCCCTCTCCATGCTCCACGCTCCAGAGCAGAGGAGGCCGGGGTGCCACGTCAAGGAAGGTTAGTGTCGGTGCCGGGTTTGATGTGTCCGAGCCAGCACACCATCTGCCGTGCCCACCAGAAGTTACATAATCCCTCGGCCGGCTGCCTGTTCTTAGAAAACAGGGCAGGCGGGACCAGCAGGGGGTGGAAGGCCAGGCTTTTCTTCTCTGCACTTGGTTCCCTGCAGACCACCACCCTGGATCTGTCTCCCTTCTCTGAGTGGTTCCCCCACCGTGTGGAGCCTGAGACACAAATGCCAAGACGGAGCGAAGCCGAGGCTGGGAGGGCACTGGGCAGGCCTCGAGGACTGCTTGCCGCCTTGCCTTGCAGACTCCGGGGCATCTTGCAGACTGCGTGCTGACTCCCCACCGGGAGTGCTCACCAGCTCCTCACACCATTCTGCTGAGCTCGGTGGGGGAGTGGATTCAGGAGGACAGCTTCTGGGAAGTAGGGGTAGACCCTCAGTCCAGTTCCTACAGAGACATTCCCCATCCAACATCTTATCAAACAGAAAGCATTTTAATATAGAGAAATAACAGCCAAATAATGGCGCCCACGTATGACTGAGATCCAAGATCCAACCCTGTTAGTTATTTGCTAGCTGCATGGTTAGCCAGGCCACCTCCCCATTGTTAGTCCCGGTTTCCTCATCAGTGAAATGGGAATAACAACACCCAATCCACATAGTTACCTTGAGGGTTGAATCAGATAATAATATACGGAGAGGACAGAGACACCCTTCAATAAATGGCAGCTGTCATCGTTGGTATCAAATTCCATTTTCTTTTTTACACGCCCTGGCTGGTGTAGCTCAGTGGATTGAGCACAGGCTGGGAACCAAGCGGTCCCAGTTCGATTCCCAGTCAGGGCACATGCCTGGGTTGCAGGCCAGGTCCCCGTGAGGGCCATGTGAGAGGCAACCATACATTGCTGTTTCTCTCCCCCTCTTTCTCTCTCCCTTCCCCTCTCTCTAAAAATAAATAAAAATAAAATCTTTAAAAATAAAAAAAATTAAAAAAAAATTCCATTTTCTTTTTTAAAGAAAATAATACACAACGACCAAATCTGTTTTATCCTAGGGAATTCAAAGTTGGTTCAAAATTAATCCATTAATATTGATCCATTCAAATTACTTTATATAATATTAATAACATACCAAATTAATATCATATGTCATATTAATGAATCTAAGTGAGCAAAATCATGTTTATCTCTGTAAATGATGTAAAGGGCTGGGGCAAAATTCAACACCCATTCATGGTATAAACACTCAAGAAGCCAGGACTCAGGGATACTTTCTATATAGTTTGATGAAACCGAAACACCCTAGTCCTAAAGCCAGTATCTTATTTAATGGGAAAACACTAAAGACATTTCTATTAATGTCAGTAATAACGCATGGAGACCATCATCTCTTCTGCCATTCAGCACCGTGCTAGAGGTGTTACCCAATGGGATTAATCACGAGAAATCAATTAGCGGCATAAGAATGGGTAAAGAAAAAGTAAAACTATCCCTGCTAGATATTAAAACATACTATAGCCCCTCTCTAATTAAGACAGTGTGGAACTGGTGTGCGAATTGGAAAACAAGTTGGTTAAAGATCAGAGCAAGTCCAGAGCCAGACCCAGGTGCACGTGGGACTGACCGTGCGGACAAAGGGAGCCCCTCGGGTCCCTGGGGCGAAGGCGGACTTCGTAGTAAGGGAGCTGGGACTGCCCGGTAGCCATTCGGGAAAGATAAAATTTGCTTCATACTTTACACCAGACAGAAAAAGAAGCTCCAGATGGACTGGGATCTAAAAGCACATAGTGACACCAGTAAGTGCCAGATGAAAACCTGGGGGAATTCCTCTGCAGTGCCGGGGTGGGGAACGCTGCCTGACTATGGCTCTAAGTCCAAGGGAAATAAAATATAAAACCGATCGTTTTTTTACATAAAAAATTTTAAAAATCTTTTTTTGACAATAAAGCACCTTAAAGAAAGTCATTTGACAGACTGAGGGAACATGTTAACCAGCAACAAACCAGTATCTCTACTTTATAAGGCAGTCTAAAATACTGAGGGCCAAAGGACCAAAACGCTTGATAAAAAGGTGGAAAAAAGACACGAACAGACAATTCATTAAGTAAAGTATAACGTGAGAAAATGTTAAAACTCACTCGTAATTAGAAATACACCAATGAAAGCGGCTGGGACGCCAAGGCTCAGCTGCAAGACAGGGGAACGGAGCGCGCGGCCACACTGCGTTGCGGAGGCTGCGGGCAGCAGGCGCCCCCAGCACCGCTGGCGGAGACGCAGACGGGCGCTGTCCTGTGTGCAGTACGCGATGCGGCAGCACTTAACAAAACAGCTGCACACGGCTTTAGTTTTCATCCCGACAAGCTTACATCTAGAACTCTTCCCTTAAAATACACATCTGTCAATGCAAAAATCCACATGCACAGGGTGATTCATGCAGCATTGTTCGTAACGGCAAAGTGCTGGAAACAAGCTGAGCACCCTGGTGGCAGAGGTGAATGAACTAGTGTGGCTTCACCCTGGAGTACTGTGTAGCTATGAAGAAGAAGGACGTTCTCTGTGAACCGATGTGGAGAGATTCCCAAGACATACTGACAAGTAAAAGGAGCAAAGCACAAACTAGTATCTCTAGGATGCTGCCTGTCGTGTAAGAAAGGAGTGGGTGTGCGACCTGGCCAGATCCGGACCTCTCGTCTCACTGTCTGTTCATGGCCCCTGAATGCCTTCTGCTGCCTCCTCAGATGCCCCTCCCCACTCTGCTCATAGATGCAAGCGGTGAGCCCTCCGTGGGGGCACGCACCCTGTGCTGCCCTAAGTAGGACGGAGAGAGGCAGGACCCGTAAGTGCCGTCCTGCCCAGGCTTGAACTGTGACTCCTGGCTCCATGGGGTCCTGGGACACGATTCCCTCTTCTGTAGAACAGGGGACAGTGAATCCCACACCCTCCCCCGCACAGAGAGGAAGTGGTGTGCAAAGGGCTTTGCATAATGCGGGATGTGATGTCATTCACTTACCTGCGGAGTTCGCAGCTTGCGCCTTGGGCCTCACATAAGCCTTGGATCCTCCTTTTTTGGTTCCTGCAAACACACGTACACACACAGCCCTGCATTCTGTGCAGAGCTGCACAGCTGCAGAAGATGCCGAGGTGGCTGCTTAACTTGCTGTCACCGTGACTTACGAGGGTCCCATCGACGTGCACACCCCTGCATGCCCGGTGTGTGCAGGCGCTCTGAGCCCCTGGCCGGCCCCGGACTCTGGGCCTGCTCTCGGGCTCTCTGCGCCCGCTTGCACACATCGTCTCACTGAATCCTTGATTCTGCAAAGAAGGCCTCAAAGAGGACCAAAATGGGGCTTGGGGACCCTAATCTTCCAGTTTTGGTATTAGAGATGAAGCTAGGAATAATCCTCGTCTCTGGACTCCAGACTCAGTGCTCCTCCCAGGAGCCCATCGGCATCCGCTCCTCAGGGCTGGGGCCCAGTCTTCCTGGCTCTGTGCCTCCCCGGATGTCCCAGTGAGTGCTGGCTGCTCCGTGGTGACTTGTGGGGTGGCTGCATGGTGGGAGAACAGGAGCACCTGGAGCTGCTTTGTGAACTACAGGGTCTCCCAACGATGTGATTCTGGTCTCAATAAAGAGCCACCGATTGATGGACAGAACTGGGTTTTTCCCACAGGCCTGTTAAGCCAGCCTCAGTCAGCCGCTTTTTCCCTGGCCCGTGCCGTTTTCAGCATGGGTCCCAGAGGGTGTACGTCCCATGGGTGCATGGGGAGGCTCACTGGCAGCTGCAGGGCCACCTCGGAGCCCTGCAGGGCCACATCTGCATGCCTCTTGCCCCTGCGGGTCAGGCTGGTCTGGGGGAAGGGGCGGAGCTAGACTTCAGCCTGCACAGAGCAGAGGCGTGGCGTTTGGCAAGGCAGTGGAGGGCTTCATTGCTGGAAGGTCATGTTCCAAGCCCTGACTCTGCTTACCAGCCAATAAGTTGTTTATTACACCCCTAACAGAGTCCTCCCCATCCCAACCCCCCTTTCCCCTCCCCCACTCACACCGGGTCCTGTACAACTTGCAAACGTGGAAAAGGCAGGGCCAGCTGAGGGTCTGGCGTCTCCAGGGAGAGGGGCCGCTGGAAGCCTGAAGCAGGCCACCCTCCCCACCACCCCACCCCATCCCAGCCCGCTGGACTGGAGCTCTTGCCTGAGCCCCTGGGGACTATGATCGGTGCTGAAGAGCTGGCTGAACAGAAGTCCCCAGGTGCTTGGGCATGTCCTTCTCACTGCCCCTGACTCTCTCTCCAAGCTCCTTGCAGGGAGCCCTAGTGCTGACGGGGGAGAGGGAGTGCAGTCCTTAGAGCTTCTCAGAAACTCTATACAGCCTGCAGGCCCTGGGGGGGGGCACCTGGGGGCCGAGGACCCCTTCACTTGGGTGAGAGCCAGTCATGTTCAATAGCCCCACACCATTTCTGGCTTTCTGCCCCCCAAAGTCAGGGTGGTGCCTGTTGCCCACCGGTGTGGTACACTTCGTGAGAATCGAAGCTGCTCAGTGAGCCCAGGAGGTCATCAGGAGTACTGTTCTCACACCCCTTTTATGAATGGGGTGACGGCCAAAGTTATCTCCAGACTTGCTTTGTTGCTGCCTGATTTTCCACCCTGCCAGCGCCGCTCTGCTCTTGGGTGGCTGAGAAAGATTAAGAGATGAAGCATCTTGGACTATCCTGGTGTCCTTCCAGGGCACCCTGTCTTGCCTCCAGGTTTTATGCACCTCCAGTGAACTCCGCAGATTTGGAGGAACAGTCAGGGCTGTAGCTCTGATTGGTCAGAGAGAGTAGGTGTCCACCCGTTCACTGAACAGGAACTGGTCTCGAGTCTGGCCAGGGAAGTAAGCTCCTGACCCCAGAACACATCGCCCAGGCCTCTAGGCCTCCTGGCTGCTCTGCATGCGAAGGCAGAAGTCAGGGCTGAGCAAGAGCAAGCCAGTGACCACTTTTCATGGTCTGCCCACGGAGTGACCGAGCACCTCAGCTTGCCTCTGCTGGGCAGGCATGTTCCAGAGACAGCCAGCCACCTTCTCTCTGCCCGCTGCGCCCTCCCCACTAGATTTGGCCTCTGACCCCGGGTACCTGGGCCACCCGTCCCCTCCCAGAGCATATCACACATGTCGCTTTCTGTTCATCACGGAGGGACAGCTGGGACCTGCTTTCCCCAGAAGGGAAATTCCAGACCCCATTAAATTCCAAATTCCACAGCCTTATCTGGCACCATTCTGTCTGGCCTTTGATGGGCTTCCTGGTGTGGGAGGAAGGACCTCCCACCCTCAGAGAGATTATGGGCCTCCCCCACCTCAGAGAGTTCCCTGGTACGTCCGGGGCTCGTACCTGGCTGGAGTGCACGGGCCGTTTATACAGAGAGCAAAAAACAGCAGGGTATTCGGGGAGGGGCAGGGGCAGGCGATGGGCCTGAGTGGAGTGGAGTCACCGTCCCATCCGGCCCTTTCAGAGATGAGATGCCTCACCAAAGCAGATCACTGCCTCTCCGCGAGCCTCAGTTTCCCCATCTGTTAACTGAAGGAGTGGGACTAGTGCACTGAGGTCCCCGGCAGCTTTCAGTTGCACATTCTCTGAAATCCCCTGAGCCCAGCAGCAACCTGTAAAAGTTCCTGAGTGCCAGACAAGCAGCTGCGTCACCGTTGCCATTGATGTCCTCCCCGCACTTCCCGTCTAGCTGGGCCCCTGTAAACAGAGGGTTGACCAGAGTGTGGGTCCTGCAGCTGGCAGGAGCCCGCGGTTCCCACATCAGTAAACGTGCCTGTGTACCGAGTGTTCTTCCCACTAAACTTGGTGTGGCTGGCTCCTTCCTGTCTTCCAGCTCAGCTGTCCCTCAGAGAGCCCCGTGAGATCTCTGTGCCTCTTTTACTTTTCTTTAAAAAAAAAATTTTTTTTAAAGATTTTATTTATTTATTTTTACAGAGAGGGCAAAGGAGAGAGAGAAACATCAATTGGTTGCCTCTCACCCACCCTGAAGCCAGCCATGTGCCCTGACTGGGAATCCAACCAGCTACCCTTTGGTTCGCAGATTGGCGCTCAATCCACTGAGCCACACCAGCTGGGGCACCTCTTTTGCTTTTCTTTTAGCACCATTACCACCTGGAATTATCATTTGCATACATACAAACTTGTTAGTTTATTTTCTGTCAACCCCCCAACATGTAAGCCCCACGAATGCTGGGCCGCGGTGCTCACTCAGGACGGCACCCTCAGGGCCCAGAACAGTGCCTCCTGGCCCAGAGGGGTTCGTGATGCGCAGGTGCTCCGTGAGCGAGCAGTCAGGGCCGTCAATAAGGCCCTCCCGGAACTTTTTCAAGGTCGAGACGCCTGGCCTTCACCCACATGGGCTCTGGTTTAGAAAGTCAGGACACCAGAGTTTGGACCGCAGCGCTCCAGGTGACTCGGATGCACACCTCTTCTTGTTAAAAAGAGACGAGCTTGGGGGTTCTCAGCTTTAGCCGAACAACGGGATCGCCTCTGCTTGGTCCCACCGGGGATTTCGACTCTGGTTTTAGAGTCTGCCCTGAGCTCTGGTAGCTTTAACAGCAACCCAGCTGGTTGTGTTGTGCTGTGAGGCAGAGGGGCCCCGGGGCCACGATCACCTCCAAGGCCTCTCTGGTCCAAAGTTCTGCAGTTCTTGGAAAGCCCCGCAAGGTTGAGCCGCCCTTATTTCCACATGGCAAACCCGTGCCTCCGAGAGGGGCCGGCTCCTCTCCCTGCCCTGCGGCGCGGGTGAAGCAGTGCCCTGGTTGACCCTCCCAGATGAGTTAGGAGGGTTGCCGGGTCCCTGCGGCCGCTCCCCAGTGACATCCCAGGAGGCGCTGGTGGCTCTCTGCACAGCCCCTGTACCTCCTTTTCCCGGCAAGATGACTGAGTCGTGTTGGAACCTGGCTCTCCCTTTCCCTTGATAGCACACAGTTTTAAATAAAATCTTCATTTACCAGAAGTTCACGCCGCAGCTTCTGTGTTACATGAGAGCAGTCATCTTGTGTTTACGGTGGAAGTGCTCTGAGATGCCGTCGGGGGGCTGCGGGAGAAGCCGTGGCAGAGGGGGCGTGTGCGGGAGGAAGCCGTGGAATCTGAGCTGGCACCCGGCCCTGGCTGTGCCATGTTCCTCTTGGCTCAGCACGTGGCTGGTGGGGGAGGGGCCGCCGCTCTCCAAGCTGACCTCACGGCTGCTGGAAGGCTTGGAGCTGGGTGGGAGTGTGATGTCACCGCCCGCTCTGCCAGCTGGCACCCCAGTGCTGCTCTGGGTCATTTCCATGTCTCCAGTTGGTTACGACCACGCTCTTGCTGTTGATCTGCTAGGTGCCTCCTGCCTTGCCTCGGAGGCTGCGACAAGGAAGGGATTTGGTGGCCGTGGACAGATACCACTTCCTCCACGACCGTTCTACCTTACTTCTTTCCCCTTTCCTCCCAGACTATGAAGCATCGAAAGCAATAAACAAATTCCAGTTGTCCAGGACTCTACAGTTACGGGGTCTTTTCATGCAGTCCTCCCAACTGCTCTGTGGTGTGGGTAAGCACTTCCTTGTTTGTGCAGAGGAAGAAACTGAGGCTTATGGGAATGTGAGTACCTCGTAAAAGACTCCTGTGGCAGAGCTGCGACCTTGTGCCAGGATTTCTGTTGGCTCTGCCTGTACCTGGTGGAGGACTGGAGGTCAGGTCACTGTCACATCTCTCAAACACAGTCTGCGGTATTTTTACCCCAGTGGCGTTTGTCTCTTCTGGTGGCCTGAAAGCCAAGAGGTCAAGGATGAAATACCAGAGCACTTTGTTACCTTGAGCAAGGCTGCTTCTCTCTGTGGGCCTCAGTTTCCCCAAAGGTAAACCAAAGAGTTGCATTAGGTGGTGTTTGAGGAAGGTGCTCCCTTCAGCTCTTCCCTGAAGGTTTTCAAGTGGCAGCGAGGGCGCGGGGGAAGCGGGTCCGCGGTGGCCCCGTCACGGTCCGCGGTCCGAGGCCGATGGGCTTATGATAAATACTGAGCTGACAGATGCTAAAGCCACATCCCCAGCCTCTGAATAAATAAAAAGCTGCCCAGAATAACAGCTTGGGAAGTGCTGGGGCCCTTCCCACTGGCCGTGCCTTTGTGCTCCTCCTCCCATTCCCTCCCACCTCCCTCCGAGCGCCCTCCCTGTCCCCTGTCCCCTGTCCCCTGTCCACCGCTCCCTCCAGCTCCAGAATCGAGCCAGCGCTGTCCCAGACTGGCTTTCGTTCACCTACGGCTCTGCAGCCGGCCTCCCCTCCCCCACCCAGGTGCCACAGCGGCTAATGAGGACTAGTCCCTTCAGATGACAGCTAGGGGTCAGGCCGCCTGGCCTTCATGGGGCTGGCACGGGGGAGCATGCCTTTATCCCCAGAAGTCTCTCTGTCTTTGTCAGGTACTCACTGGCATTTCCGGCCCGTCCTTGGGACATGAACTAGCCCAGCTCCAGCAGGAGGCTGTCCACTCTGTTTCTGGCCGAGGCCACCAGGAAATCAGGACCAGGGGTGTACATGGGTGGCCCCAGAATGCCTCAGGATGCGTGGGTCACACTTAGTGCGATGTTTCTTTGATGCGTGTATGAATGTGTTTCATATCTCCAGTTTTCAGGAGCAGAGACCCAACTGTTAGGTCAAGCATAAAGTCACAGCATGTTAGAGCTGAAAAGACATCTCCTTCATGCTACAGATGAGGAAACCGAGGCCCTCGGATAGGGATTGGGGAGGGGGAGGACGCTCGCCCAGGGTCAGGTCACACAACTGGAAAGTGGCAGAGCCTAGATTTGAACCCATGTCCCGTGCCTGCACCCTTAACTCCCACCGCCGGTGCTGTTCTCCAGGGCCTTTGCTGGCCCACAGAGATGACCCCTCATCTCTGGGATAATCCCAACCCCAGAGAAATACAAGCCCAGGGATCAGAGACCCCCGGCCCTATTCTGGGCTTTTGGGCCACCCTGGGAGAGCAGTGGCCCATCAGAAAGCCTGCTTTCCTCTCCGCTCTGCGAAAGGTGCCACTGCCGTGTGGTGGGGTTTCACTGAAAGCGGGAGGGGGGACAGTCCAGGAAGTGAAGCCCCTCGAGCAGCCCTCCTTTGGGTCCCCAGACTGTGTAAGAGCCAGCAGGGAGGCCTGGTGGTGTGGGAGGCTCGGAGCTCCAGGCAGAACCCCGCCCCTCCCTCTGCCTGGCCCCTGTGGATTTCACAAGGTGTCTCTGGGGAGGGTCCCGGTAGCTCTGTGCAAGCGGCAGCGCGGGGTTTAATTCCCATTCCACAGGTGAGTGCTGAGGAGTGGCTAGTTGGGGACCTTGGCCAGAGTCTTGGCTGACCTCTGCTCCTCCTCCCCTGTTATCTCGTGGAGGTTCTTAGGGCCAGTCCAAAGGTGGGGCCGGAGGGGCTGGGGAGGGGAAGATTTGCCATCTCGACACCCTCCTGGGCAGGACAGCTTCATCCTCGGCTCCGCTGACCCGGAACAGGACACCCTGCCCCCTCCCTCCCCAGCACTGCCCAGGGCGGTCCCCTCCTCCCTCCCTGGCTGCAGACGGGGCCTCTGTTGCAGGACTCCTGCCTCTGACATTCCGCCCCAGAAGATAAGGATCCTGTCTGGCGCCTGAGTGCTTTCTTCCCTCCTTCTTTCCGAATCTGTTCCCTGATTATCTACAGACAGGCCCTCGCTGGGGGGCCGCCAGAGAGGGGTCCAGGCCACAGAGAAGGGGGATGGGGCTGGACGGGAGGCCTGCAGCCCCCAACAGGCCCTGCTGGCTCCCCTCCCCCATCTAAGGGTTTGAGGGCCGTTTCCTGAGCCCCCACTGTAGCCTGAGCCCCCAGTTTAGCAGAAAGCTGAGGACTGGTTTCCCTGGTAAACTGACCCACTTAGTGGGGAGAAGAGGTATGTGGTCTGGGGTCTGGGAAGGGGACAGGGTGGGGTTACTTCCGTGGTCAGCGTTCCTCAGCCTTGGACCTGGACTATGCCCAGTGGGGGATGCGGTCGAGGCTGTAGCCAGCCAGACGGCCACATCCTGTGGGAGACGCTGGCCCTTCCCAGGCCAGACAGAGGCTGAGGACACTTAGGGACAGGGGAGGGAGGGTGCTAGAAGGCTCCCAGAGCCCAGCCTTGAGCTCAGGGGACTGGTCTCAGTGCCTGCCCAGGGCTGGCATAGCCTCAGCCTGAAAAGGAGAGGTAATTCCTCACTACTTGGGCCTAGGACCTGGCACTGCCCTAGAACTGCAGCCGTGGCATTCCAGGGCTGCCCCCAGGCGGCATCTGGTCACACTGAGGCAACATACACATTGGCCCAACATAGCGGGGGTCAGGTCCCTCTCACCCACTGGCAGGTCAGATGCTCTTCTGCTTTCCAGGGGTCAGGAGTCTGCATCTTGGTCCCCACCCCACTGGGAGTTGGGGGATCACTAGATTCAGGTTCATGCTTTACCCCAACATGTTGTGTGACTTTGGGTAAGTTCCTTTCCCTCTCTGGGCCTTATACTCTTTAAGGTGTAAACTGGAGAGGCAGCTTGTGTGCAATAAGGACCTACAGTTTTCGGTATGGTATGAGGGAAGAGGGCCATCTGCTGATACCTGAGCCCACAGACACCACCTTCCCAAACCTTGTCAAACTTCCCAGGCTTGTGAAGGTCGTACGCAATGCTGGAGTTGATACCCTGGCTTGGAGTGGGTGCCTTATAAATACGAGTACCTTCAGCTGCTAACAGCTCCTGCTGCAGGAGCCTGGGCAGGGGGGTAGCAGGAGGCTGAGAGCGCCACCATTTCCCTCCCGGGTATTTGCTTCTGCCCACTTTGGTGAAGTCCCTGCCCCCAACCTCCACCCTGCACCTCCTCCCCGCACCTCCTCCCCCACTCCCTAAAACCATTTGGGGGAAGGGAAGCAATGCAAGATCATTTTTTATGGCTTCCTGGCCCTGGAGCCAGAGGGCTGAGGATCTGGTGGTGTGGGCTGGATTCCTGAGCCTCCCCCTCTGAGCCTTCAGCTCGTAAATATGAAGCCCAGGGCTGGGGGGAGCTGGCCGTTAAACTGTCAGCAGAGCGCCCACTTAGAAAGTCGTAAAGCGTTTCTCGGAGCTCCTCGGAGCTGGGCCCAGGGCTCTCCCACCCCACCCTCACAGGCAGTGGCCTCCTCACTAGTGGGTGCTGGGCTCCCTCTGCCTGAGCCCCCCATTCTAACCACCAATCACCCCTGCTCTCACCATGGCTGTGCCTTGGTTTCCTGATGCAAAGCAAGTCTGCTGAGCTCCCCCTCTGGAAGGGGCGGTGGGTGGGAAGGCACAGGCTCAGGGGGTCCCTGGAGCTCTTTGAAAGCCAGTGGAGGCTTCGCACAGGCATTAGAGGGGGTCTGCTCCTGATTTCTGGAGAACAGTGAGGATCTGGTGGTGTGGGCTGGATTCACACCACCAGAGCAGTGAAGCCCCCATCATTTCTGATTCCCTCCCCTGTGCCTAGCCTACGGGGGCCCAGAACCTGCCTCAAGGCGCTCACAAGGCTGCATTTAGAGAGAGGGCAAGGGTGCCTGTGAAGAAAGAGCTCACATTTTTTCCAGCTCTGAGGAGAAGGGGTCTCTGAGGCTAGGATGGAGGAAAGCTTCCTGGAGAGTGTGGGCAGGACTGGGGACTGGGGACGCGGGGATGAGAAGTGTGGGTGGATGGGCACGCTGGGCCTGACTGGGGTGGAGGACAGCCAGAAGCCCAGGCTGGGTGTGGAGGGCAGAGGCTGAGGAGCCGGTACCTGAACTTGGGGGCTGGTGAGCTGTGGAGGTTTGTGAACAGACCGCACGCTCCCTCTCTCCCGGTCACCAACACTCATGCTTTGTAGACAAGTTCTTGGCAACAGGAGGGGCTCAAAGGCTACCTTCCCACTCTTTACTCGTGTGTCCTTGGACAAATTAGTTGCCCCTCTGAGACTTATGTTCCGCCTCAAAATGGAATGAATAGCAACCTACCCCTGTAACGTGGGTCAGCGTGAGGTTTAGATGAGATTATGTGGAGAGGGGAATATCGCTCAGTGGCTCAGTGGTCTGGAGTCCCTCGGCCCGGATTCAACACTCCGCTCCGCCTCTTTCTGACCATGTGACCTTGGGTGATGATCCCACCTCTCGAGGCCCGGCTTGCTCATCTGTAAAATGAGGGCGAGAGGAGTAAGGACTCGATGTTAGCTCCTACTGTGAAGTGCGTAGGTAGCTCTTGGCCTGGCGGAGGGTAGGTGCGCAGTCAAGTTTGCATCGGGAGCCCCGCCTCCTTCCGCCGCCTGCCCCTAAAGGGTCCGGAACGGACAGCTTTACTGGGGGCAGGAATGGTCTTTACTAGGGCTCCTTAAGTTCTTTTTTTTCCTTTCCATCTTAAAAACGTTTAATGCTTACCTTAAGGCTAGTAAAAATAAAACACCAGCCAGTTCGTTCTCCTCGTTTGTGGTGAGCCGGGTGAGTAGGGGGCGGAGGGACTGGGGTCGGAGGGACGGCAGCCTGCGCTGGGAAGGACGAGGGAGGCGGGGCAGGGCCCTGCAGGGCAGGTAATTGGCTGTGGAGGGGGCCCTCTGTCTTCCCGCCGTGGGGCAGTAGAGAAGGTGGCTTCTGCTGTCGCCTCATTAACTTTACCACAAACAGCCCGACTGCCTGTAACTCCCTGAGGCAGAAATCCAGGGGACATTCAGAAACTAAATAAACAGGAGTCTGATCTTAAAAACTAAGCCCACCCAGTGTGCCCCCCTGCCATGGAAAACCCGCTTCCTAATGAAAACACCAGTTTCCCTACATTCGGAGTGGAGGAAGGGGTTGCGTGGAGAGCTCAGGGGGGAACCCCTCCGGGGAGTGCAGGTGGCCACCAAAGCAGGTCGGAAGGCCCGAGACACACCGGTGGGCAGGCTGGGTCAGGGCCAGCCCCGGGACAGGCATTCACGAGGCTTCCCATGACCCCAGGCTTCACTGCTCATACCCTCCGATGTCCCCCGGTCCTCTCCATTGGCCAGGTGCACAAAGGCCCAGCTCGGTGCTCTGTGCTCCCTCCCCACTGCGTCTCCTGCGGGGCGCCCACGGCGCCCATTTAGAAACTGAGGCCTGATAACTCCTTGTGTATTTCCGTGCCTTTAGCTGCCCTGGATAGTGCATGGTGGGCGAGGGGCTGGGTTCGGGTTTGAGTGGCCTGTCCGCTAGCTCCCGAAACCCACCCTCTGCTCCTGGCGCCTGTGACCCTGGAGAGGCTGACTCACTGCCACCGTCACCCTGCAAACACCTGGCAGACTGGGGTTGGTAAGCGAGTGACTCTGGGGCTAGCAGGTGAATTTATTTAGCATCAGCCTTGGGAAGGGCAAGTGTCTTCTGTAAGGCAAGGTCAGCAGTGACCCCTCCCCCAGGAGAGCCTGGTAATGGGGAAGGGGTCCCTGAAGCAGCAGAGGGCCCAGGCACAAGACTGATGGCTCAGTGAGAGGCTAACGGTGGGCATCTCATTTGTGGGGTGGGTGGGGCGGGGACGCCTAGGTAGCAGGCCGTGGTTCCCCACCCTACTGAGCAGTTGGGAGCCTCCCAAGTGTCACTAAGCAGGTCCCTTCACTTCTCTGCCCATTTCTCCCTCACAAATAGCTCCCATCTCATGGAAGGCCCTGCGGGTCAGTTGGAGGATCCTCGAGAAGTGCTTGGAAGTACATGTCCCTCCCAATGCTAAGATCGGTATTTGGTGCTAAGCTGGACAGGGCCCAGCTGAGACAGCCAACTCTACCAGAGGCAGGGTAGTGAGAAGCTAGGAAAATTTCTAGACAAGTGCAGTAAGGGAAACTGAGACAAAATAATTAAACAAGGCCAAACAATGTGAGCAATTTACAGTCAGCTAAGGAACCACAAGGCCTTACCTTCCCCAACCAAGGGCACTAACGAGCAAATTGTTTACACATTCCAGACCCTTCCAGGACAGAACGGCCTAGGTCCCGGCCCCTCTGCAGCGCCATTCTTGACGACGTCCTTTAAAAGTAAAACCAACCAGAAAAAATCTCTGACCTCACTATGTGTACATTTTCATGAATCAACATATTGAAGGACCCACGTGAGAAGCTAAGGAATATTCTGTTAAGAATCCTCTCCCCTGAGACCGCCCCAAGGGTCCCTGCAGGCAAAGGGAGATAAAAAGCCTCGAGACAGCCCGGCTGGTGTAGCTCAGTGGATTGAGCGCGGGCTGGGAACCAGAGGGTCCTGGCTCGATTCCCAGTCAGGGCACATGCCTGGGTTGCGGGCCAGGTCCCCGGTGAGGGCCATGTGAGAGGCAACCATACATTGCTCTTTCTCTCTCCCTTCTTCTCTCTCTGAAAATAAATAAAATCTTAAAAAAAAAAAAAGCCTCAAGACAAAGGACAAAGAGCACACTGGCGCTAGAGCACACTGGCCTCGTGACTGCTGTCTTTCCCCTAAACTCTGAGGGACCCCATGAGACTTGCACCCAGGGGAAGCAATGGGCAACAGCAGCTCGTCCCGGGCTCACCCTCCCCGATCCTACCTCTAAGGCCCCCCTTTTCTCTGACTTTCTCTTTCCTGTTGCTTCTTCTACCTTACTCCGTTCCTTGTTACACTGTCCCCAGCTTTAATAAACACACTCCCAGAGTCACCTGGACTTGTATTGTGAAATCTCTCCTACACGAATCAGGAGCCCACACGCTACTGGCGGGCAGACCCGCTCCTGGCCTAGAC